>JBBPLR010000198.1:18692-31603 GCA_038089915.1 Sutorius australiensis | reverse complement strand
AGTGAAGTGTAAAGTGGGCGTCCAAGACGGCCGTGTGGTGCAGGGAATGTGTTTTGAAAGTGTAGAAAAAAGTGTAGTAAAAGTGTAGTAAAAGTGTAGTAAAAGTGTAGGAAAAGCGGAGAAAAAGTGTAATAAAAGTGTAGGGAATGTGTGAAAAAAAAGTGTAGTAGTGAAGTGTAAAGCGGGCGTCCAGGACGCCCGTGTGCGGACAAAGGTGATTGGGTCACGTGACACGGGAAAGAGTACAAGTTTTACTATGCATTTACTACACTTTTTGGTAGACATTTAGTAGAGATTTTGAGCGCTTCTACTACACTTTTAGTACACTTTTAGTACACTTTTTGGTGGACATTTGGTAGGGATCCTGAACACTTTTAGTAGACTTTTAGTAGACATTTAGTACATTCTTTGGTAGACATTTAGTAGAGATTTTGAGGGCTTTTGGTACACTTTTAGTAGACTTTTAGTAGACTTTTTGGTAGACATTTAGTAGACATTCTGACCGCTTTTGGTACACTTTTAGTAGACTTTTTGGTAGACATTTGGTAGACATTTGGTAGTGATCTTGAACACTTTTAGTAGACTTTTAGTAGATTCTTTGGTAGACATTTTGACTGCTTTTGGTACACTTTTGGTACACTTTTGGTAGACTTTTAGTAGACTTTTTAGTAGACTTTCAGTAGAGATTTTGAGTGCTTTTCCTACACTTTTAATAGACTTTTTAGTAGACGAATGGTAGAGATTTTGAACACTTTTAGTAGACTTTTAGTAGACAAATGGTAGACATGTTGAGTGAAAATTGTACACAATTGGTAGACTCTTAGTAGAGTTTTTAGTAGACATTGAGTAGACATTTACTACACTTTTAGTAGACTTTTAGTAGACTTTTTGGTAGACATTTAATAGAGATTTTGGTAGACGAATGGTAGAGATTTTGAACACTTGGTAGACTTTGAGTAGACATTTAGTAGACATTGTGGTAGACGAATGGTAGAGATGTTGAGTGAATTTTGTACACAATTGGTAGACTGTTTGGTAGACACTCTGGAGAGGAATGGTAGACATTTAGAGCACTCTTTGGGTACAGTTTTTGATAGACTTTGTGTAGACAATTGTTACACTGTGGGTAAAGGTTTCCTACACTTTGAGTGGACTGTTTCCTACACTTTTCCTAGACTTAGCCTCTGGTTTTACTAGACTTTTTACTAGACTTTTTCCTAGACTTAGCCTCTGGTTTTACTAGACTTTTTTCTAGACTTTTTCCTAGACTTAGCCTCTGGTTTTACTAGACTTTTTTCTAGACTTTTTCCTACACTTTGGAGCAGTTTTACTAGACTTTTTTCTAGACTTTTTCCTACACTTTGGAGCAGTTTTCCTAGACTGTTTCCTAGACTTTTAGTACACTTTCAGTACACTTTCAATACACATTCCTCCACTTTTAGTAGAGTTTTAGTAGAGTTTTTCCTACACTTTCAGTAGACTTTGGACTAGACTTTGGAGTAACTTGGAGAGTTTTCCTTGAGATTTGGTAGACTGTTCCCTACACTGTTGCTACACTTTGGACGAGTTTTTGTTGAGATTTGGTGGGCTGTTCTGTACACTGTTCCTACACTTTCCTCCTGTTTTACTAGAGATTTTGGTAGACTTTTCCTAGAGATTTTGTACACTTTTGGGTACACTTTTTTGGTACACTTTTCCTACACAATGAGTAGAGTTTTGATAGAGTTTTTTGTACAGTTTTCCTAGATCTAATTGTATGCTTTCTGCAGACATTGAGTAGAGTTTTTGTAGAGTTTATGTATGGATTTTTGTACACTTAGGGTAGACTTTTGGTAGAGTTTTTTGAGACATTGACTACACTACACACTTTGACTAGAGACATTTGTACACTTGTACACTGTTTTGTACACTTTTGAGTAGACTAAGGTTGAATTTTTAGTAGACTTTGGAGGAGTTTGAGTTGAGACATTACACTACACTAGACCACTGTTTGGAATGCTTTGAGTAGAGACTTTGGTACAGTTTTTGAAGAGATTTATATGGTCATTTTGGAATTAAGTTTCTAATTTGATTTTTTATTTCTAAGAACTGAGTATCTCATAAAATAGAAGGGATCTGTGGGATCATTTTGCACCACCTATCTTGAAGATTGGTGGTCGGGATCCTGAGATATAAAGTAAACAAGTTTGTATCGCAGCGTGTTGGAGCGTAGGTGAAAGTCCATCTAAAAAAATAGCAGGGGCTTAGTGGACATCTCCAGTGGATTCAGAGGGTTGATAAACACTGGGAAAACAAGTTTCAGGCAGCACACATGTGTTCCTGATTTAATATGGAGCAATCAAGAAATTGTTGAAGCGAGGAGGTGGATGTGGGCATAGAGCCCCAGAAAAAAATCGCAGGGTCTAGCAAATGTTACCAGTGGATTTGGAAGGTAAAAGAACCCCAGGAAACATTTTTCCAGATCACAGTCTTGTGTTCCTGAATTAATTTGGAGCGATCAAGAAATTGTCGAGAAGGGGAGAGGGTGGGGGCATAGAGCCCCACAAAAAAATCGCAGGGTTTAGCTAATGTTACCAGCTGATTGAGAAGGTAATAAAGCCCCAGGAAACATGTTTCTAGGTCATGGACATGTGTTCCTGAATTAATATGGAGCAATCAAGAAATTGTCGAGAAGAGGGGAGGATGGGGGTGTAGAGCTCCACAAAAAAATCACAGGGTCTAGCAAATATTACCAGTGGATTTGGAAGGTGAAAGAACCCCAGGAAGCATGTTTTCAGGTCACAGTCATGTGTTCCTGAATTAATTAGAAGTGATCAAGAAATTGTTGAAGCAGGAAGGAAGATTGGGCACAGAGCCTCACAAAAAAATCGCAGGGTCTAGCAAATGTTACCAGTGGATTTAGAAGGTAGAAGAACCCCAGGAAGCATGTTTCTAGGTCATGGACATGTGTTCCTGATTTAATTTGAAGTGATCAAGAAATTGCTAAGAAGAGGAGAGGGTGGGGGTGTAAAGCACCACAAAAAAATCACAGGATCTAGCAAGTGTTATCAGTGGAATTAGAAGGTAGAAGAACCCCAGGAAGCATGTTTCTAGGTCATGCACATGCATTGCTGAATTAATTTGAAGTGATCAAGAAATTATTGAAGCAAGGAGGGAGATTGGGCATAGAGCCTCACAAAAACCTCGCAGGATCTAGCAAGTGTTATCAGTGGAATTAGAAGGTAGAAGAACCCTAGGAAGCATGTTTTCAGATCATGAACATGTGTTACTGAATTAATTTGGAGTGATCAAGAAGTTGGCAAAGCAAGGAGGGATATGTGGGTATAGAGCCCCACAAAAAAATCGCAGGATCTAGCAAGTGTTACCAGTGGATTTGGAAGGTAGATGAATGTTAGGAAGCATGTTCCTAGGTCATGGACATGTGTTTCTGAATTAATTTGAAGTGATCAAGAAGTTGACAAAGCAAGGAGGGGGGTGTGGGCATAGAGCCTCACAAAAAATTCGCTGGGTCTACCAAGTGTTATCACTTAAATGAGAAGGTAGAAAAACCCCAGGAAGCATGTTTGCAGGTCATATTCATGTGTTCCTGAATTAATTTGGAGTGATCAAGAAATTGTTGAAGCAAGGAGGGAGACTGGGCATATAGCCTCACAAAAAAAATCGCAGTATCTAGCAATTGTTCACAGTGGATTTAGAAGGTAGAAGAACCCTAGGAAGCATGTTTCCAGGACACAGTCATGTGTTCCTGAATTAATTTGGAGTGATCAAGAAGTTGATGAAGCAAGAAGGGGGATGTGGGCATAGAGCCTCACCAAAAATTCGCAGGATCTAGCACGTGTTACCAGTGGATTTAGAAGGTAGATGAACCCTAGGAGGCATGTTTTCAGGTCACAGTCTCATGTTCCTGAATTAATTTGAAGTGATCAAGAAGTTGGTAGAGTAAAGAGAGGAAGGTGGGCATAGAGCCTCATCAAAAAATCGCTGGATGTAGTGAGTGTTACTGGTGGGTTCAGATGGTAAACAAATCCCAGGAAGCATGGACATGTGTTCCTAAATTAATTTGAAGTGATCAACCAGTAGTTAAGGAAGGAAGGGGGTGGAGGTGTGGAGTGCCACAAAAAAATCACTGGGTCTAGTGATTGTTACCAGTGAATTCGGAGGGTTGATGAACACCAGGAAGCATGTTTCTATGACATGGACATGCATGCATTCCTGAATTAATTTGAAGTGAGTAAGGAGAGGGAGGTGGGCATAGAGCCTCACAAGCAAGTGCTACCAATGGATTTGGAATGTGAAGCATGTTTCCAGGTTATGTGCATGTGTCCTTGATTTACTTTGTGCCAATCAAAGAATAGTCATGTATGGGAGAGGGTGGGGATGCAGAGCCTCACAAAAGTTTCATTGAGTCTTGTGTGTGTTTTCAGTGGTTTCAGAAAGTAAATGAACACCAGGAAACATGTTTGCAGGTCACAGGTGTGTGTCCTTGATTTATAGGAATGTGGGCATATGACCTTACAAATAAATTCACTCACTCACTGGACCTGAGAGCAATCATTGAAGAGAACATGTTATATAAACTATATATCAATCAATATCCATACCATCATCCATCTCATCCACATCCATAGCATCAGTTTCAGGAGAAGCAGGATAGTCCATCTCGACCCCACTATCCATTTCAACGTCACTGTCTTCTAATCCTTCTTTGGATACTGGGCTGGGTGTGTCTGCATGAGCTTTTGAAGCCTGTTTGGATCGTTGTCCATTTCTTCGTGGTGGTGGTGGCTTTCTCTTGTTTCTTTTAGCCTGAGACATGGCTGAAAGGCGTCTTTGCAAGGCTCGCCTCTTCTGTCTGTCAGTCTCATCCCTCCTACTTGCCAGACCATCAAATCCACTGGACCTCCACAGTTCCTCAGTGAACACCTTCTTGGACTTGATTTGGCGATGCATGCGCTGCACTCCTCCATCTTTGCCTCTCTGAGCCTGTTTGGACTCCTTGCTCAGGCTCTCTATCTTGTAGAACTTGGGGTTCGTCACAAACACAAAGGACCCATTCTTGCACCTCCAGACCAAGCCCTTGCTTTTCCTTGTCATCTTTTGGCTTGCAGGTAGACACTGTAGCTCAGCAAAAATAGATCCCAGAGCATCATTCAAGAGAAACCGGTCTTGCTCCGCATAGTCCTGAAGCCGATCATGGTACTTCTTGATGTATCCTTCACCCTCCCAGAAAGTACTCCACTGTGAATCCTTCTTGAGTGCTGAATCTGGTGGTGGGAAGAAGGTTTCCATTCGATCTGAGAATGACATGGACCTAGGGCCCTGACAACCATGGATGGTGGCTTGTGAATTCTCTAGCCCAGCATTGGATGCTTCAAACACAGTGTTGGCGAGTGTGTCATCTACACTGATGATGGTCCAGCATCGCATCGCATCTGACAAGGAAGTGGGTGCTGGAACGATCCCCTTGAAGGCATCATCTGCTATCATCATCCACATCTGTGTGGTGAACATGCAGAACAGCCTTGCAACAGCCAGACCAAAGCGGTCAAATCTGGAAGGATAGGACCATTCCTTCAGGAGGACCATTGGATTGTCAGCAATGGTCTGTCTGAGCTTGGTCCAGGTTGGATTTGGCCCTATTGGAAACATCGCTGTTTGATCAAAGCCAAAGTAGATTCCAGGATTGTGGGAGGTGAGTGCCTTGTCTCGTTGTTCCTTTGCATTGAGTCCCATGATAGCGAGAACATGTGCATCATCGATCTGTTGAACAATTTCCAGGGAGGGATACTTGAGGTAAACATCCAGCTCTTGCATAAAGAACATGTTGGCAGTCTCCAACACATTCCGGTACTCCAACAGGGCCATAGACTCCCTGACATGAAAGTCAAAGACGATGGGAGTGGAGGTGACACAGCGCAACATGTGGTTTAAAATGCCTGTCATGATGCCAAGATTAGGAGGGTTCTTCCTCACAAGCATGATCTGTGTGCGCTGCAATTCCTCAACCCTTCTTGAAAGGAAACCAAACCAAACATCAGAGGGCAGCCACAGAACTGGCTTGGACCGCATATATCTCCTTGCCTATCCATAGGTTACTAAAAGGGAAAAAGGACAGATGGGACAGATACACACCTTGGGAATGATTTTTCTCAGCAAGACCTGTGCTGCCTGCCCACTGACTCTGTACTCATCCCTCACACCATACATCTTCTTCTTTCCCTCCCGGAAGAGTTTGACCATCTTGGAACACTCAGAGTAGTATTTTGAAGTCAGCTGGTATGCATCGCTGTCCTTGGCAAACACAGGAATGTTGTTGCTGGTACGGACAGCCTCATAGTAGAGATTGTATGTGCTTCTGAACGCTATGTGGGTCTGAAGGGCACGTTCTTCGTTCATCTCTGCCTGCAATGCACCATATCGGGACAACATGCACTGGTGATGGACAGTTCCCCTGTTGAAACCTGCTGCTCCATATGATTCCTCCAGTGCATCCAGTCTCCACAAACCGGTCATGGGTATTTCAGATCTGGGAGTAAAGCCAACACCTATGTCGATGACAAGCTCTCCAGCCTTGCGATCCAACATGTGTGTCCAATCAAGACAGGAGAGGTTCTGCTGGAGAGCGATCTCTGGAGACTGGTGGACACCATCCTGGCCATCCTTGGTGAACAGCTTGATGCCCTTGCCTTCGACCACAAAGAAGAAGGATCCATACATCGAGTAGAGTGCACTGTCTTCATCTATGATGCGACGCATGGACTGCTGAACCTGCTCAAAGACTCTGTTGGAAAGTGGGGTGGTCTTGGAGCTTCCTCTGCTATTGCCTCCTGTGGTCTTGTATCTTGCCTCCATCAAGGTCTGCTTTACATAGGGCTCCCAGCTCTCGCTGACATTCTCCGAGATGGCTGGCAGAAAGACCTCCTCCCAGAATGGGTCAAGAACACCCTGAGGCATCATGTTCATCCGCCTTCCATTGAATGGACTCCTGTGGATCATCCTGGGAAACATGATGTAGACCGTGAGATTGTGACCTGATGCAGATCCGAGCTTGCCAATGATGGTGTGGGGAATGGCAGTCATGGGGAACTTCTTGGAGAGCCACTCTGTACGTGAACCCAAGGCATGCTGATCTGACTCTGATTGTGGAATCAGAACGTCAATGTACACATGGTTGTGCTTTGCGATGCCAGGCTTGCTGTCATAGACTGGCATCATGTATACTCCTATGCTGGTCTTGCATACAAAGTGCTTTGTGGTCCATATGATGCTGTCGATATCCACAGAGATGTTGATATCTTTGACATCAAAGTCTTGACCATCTTTCTCGAGGTCTACACAGACATACTTGTCCTCCTCTTCAGGATATGGGAGACGACCACGGACAAACATGTTGAGGCCCCTTTGAAAGGGTTGTTGTAGCCTTGGTGATTCACCAACATACTCTAGCATTTCTTCACCACCCATAATCATGACCTGAATAATAATAAAGAGTGAGATAAATCCATTGATATGCATGGCACAGAAGAGCAGATAATTACCTGACCACCATCACTTCCTATGACTCTGTCAGAGACCTGACACTTTGGATCATACCCCTCCACATTTCCAGTGGTCATAACATGTTCCATGACCCTAACTGGAGGACCAAGGTAGAACATTTGAAAGGAATTGGTGAGCAGGCGATATCCATGATCTTTCCACATGCTCCAAGGAGGTGCCTGTGTCATATGTTCAAATGGAAAAGTAAAGATGGAGTAGACCTCTGGCTGCTGGAGCATCTCCAAAGTCGGACCATCATCATAGTCATCATGGTCATGATCATGTTCGAGGAATCGCCTTCCTTGATATGCAGGCAGAAAGATGGGAGAGGTATGTCTGGGAAAGCGAGAGGCAGAACCTAGCCTCCAGTCCTGAACATGCCTTCTGGAGGCTCTTGCTGCCTTGGAACGTTGCTGATCAACAGGCCCTGTGCTTTCTTCTTCTTCACCCTGCCTATTAGAAGTGTTGGCAGATCCAAGTGCATGTGGACGACGAGCAGCTCGATCACGAGCACCACCAAGTATCTTGTGTTGCTTGATCTTGTCTTTCAGGGTCACAGGCTGTTCCTCCCTTTCATCCCTATTCATGCCATCATCTTCCATCTGTTGAAGCTCCTGGTCCTCCCAATCCTCTTGTGTGATCATATTATTATTATTATTCCTGTTGGTTGCCCTTTCAGCATTCTGCAATGTTGCATGGCATTCTCTGCAAGAGCTGCTGGCCAGAGTGAGAGAACGCAGAAGATGACTGTCGCGCTGCTGGTTGCCTCCAGAGGCAAATTCCTGAAGCTCTTCCTCTCCAAGCTCCATGTCATCCCAAAAAAGAGGCGGATTTGTCCTGTATTGCAAATAGTCTCTGTATCCCACCAGACAGCGAGCCTTGACAACTTCCAACATTATTCGCCGCAAGATATGGCCACAGGGGAGAGGAGCCTCATTGTCTTGTAGGGACTTCCATGTTGTATCAAGCCCCTCCTGGAGGCATCTCTGCAGCACATAACAAGCAGTTGGACCACAGTCATGGCCATTCTGATACCAGTCTTCGACAAGCACAAATACTTGCTCTGGATCACATGCATCCCATAAGTGGAGCTGGGCAATCTTGCGCCAGTAGTCTGGCCCATTCCATGCTTGCCAGTTTGGAATATAGCCCTCACTTGAGACCTTTCGTCCCAGGATGTAGGCTGTATTGGCTTTATAGTCAAAGACTGCACCAAAGAAATGATGGTGGTGGTGGACCAGAAATGTGACAGGCACAGGAGGACTGTCTTCATGGAGGGGGATGTAATGATCATGCATGAATTGTGCCCTTTCCTCATTGGAAGGTTCAAGCATATTTCCAGCATTATCATAGAAGGGTTTGGCACATTGGTGCAGAATATAGCGAACCTGTGAAAATCCTTGGGAGCCATGCCATATTGTTGCCAGATAGTAGTCAGCAACTGTGACATCGATCCAGCTTTGATTGGCCAGGGTGCCCAGCTCATGATAAGCAGTATGCCAGAAGATGGCTTTGGAGAGGACTTGAGCTGGGAGGTTTGGTCAGACAAATAATAATAATAATAATAATAGACAAAGATGTGTTACTCACCACCTATTTCCTCTCTTGACTCCTCAGCTGGTGGAGGGGGGGGAGATGGTGAGCCAGGCTGCAAACTGACATGCAACCGTGATCCTGGAAATATAGACTCATTCCCTCTTGGAACAGAGAGCTCATCTTCAGATCTAGAAGAGTTTGAATGACTGGAAGAGTCAGATGGGATGTTTCCACTGGAACCAAGGCTGGAATCACATGGCCCATCAGAGCCTTTCTCTACCTCTGATCTTTTGAGATCAAATGTAATCCTTTTTGTGATCACTACCTCAAGCCTACGACGAGGTTTGTGTTTGAAAGATCCTCCACCTGTCCTTTTTGGTACTGTATTGATTCTCTCTTCTGCTGGCAACAGTTAGGTTGGTGAGAAAAATATGCCATTTCAATTATCGTACTCTCATATATTCCAGAGTTTGAAGAGGAAGAGAGCCTTGATTTATCATGAGCATGATTCTGGACCAATGGTTCTCTCAGCTTGGTGGCTGAATTTGCATCCATTAGCAAAAGACAGGGAAAAGAGATAAACAAGATCTGACATGGAGCAGATTGTTTATCTTCCTCGGATGTAGAGGAGACATGGTTTGCATGGTGGACCATTGTGAGACAATTTTTGTATATTATATTTAGCTCCTCCTCATCAATAGAAGACTCTGTGTCTGAGGATTCTGACACCCCCAGGGCTCTGGATTGAATGTTTTCCATGATGGCATCATAGCAGGCAGATAGTGAGGAAGAGCTGGTTGATCCTCCCTCATCTTGATGAGATACCAAGGATGAAATATTGTTTAGAATATCATGAAAGGCATGTTGTACTCCCTCATCACTGGAAGAAGAAGAAGGTCTGTTTCGAAGGAAGGAGGGACTATTATTTGTTTGAGGTGCCATAATGATGGAGGTATGAAAAAGAATCGGTTTGGTTGCCATGTCAACATTGAAACATAATAGCAATTAATAATAATTATGTAATTTGTATTGTCATGTTATAAAAATGATTCCACATCACCCAGACACTTCTTGCTTTGCTATTCACATCGCTTTCAAATGGCTCCCCCTTCAAAGAGGAATTTTCTTGCTTTCCCCTCTTGCAATGAACTTGAACGTATGTATCTTTTCTGACCCCAACTCAAGCTGGATATGTTGAATGGCCATAGTTACCAACCTCATGAATGCAGATGATGAGGTATTGGATGGAGATGCAGAGGTCCCAGAAAGCATGACACACACATTCCACCGTGAGGAAAGGTAAGAGAGCAAGTGCACTGCAATGCTTGACATGTGCCAGGGATTGAAAAACCCCCATCAGTATCATGATTCAAGGACAGGACAACATGATCTGGTATGGAAAGATCCAAGACATTAGGGTACAACATCTGAAGAAGACCACTGTAAGTGTCATCTATTTCATATGCAATGGAGGCAAGGTCACGAAAAGAGTCTCAGAAGGCATGGGTGGAAGTGCAGTGGTATTACAGAAAGCATGACATAGAAGAAACAAGGTAAGCAGCACTGATACAACCAGGATGAGCCACACCAGCTCAACATGCTACCTCCATGCAGCATCAGAAACAATGTGGGCTGCAATGAGCTGGTGATGTCAGACCACACAGACATTATCTCACCCGAACAAATCATATGTAAGTCATCTGTTGCTTTTCTTGGGGAATCACAGGCAGGGAATCAATACTGATCATGACCATAGCCCCAGCAGAGGTAGTACAATTTGTGGACAATAGCATGTGTGGGCGCTCTATTGATGATGATGATGTCTATATGCGATGGTCGATGCGAACTGTGGGCAAGCAAGCACTGGAGGTGAGTTTAGCTTGTGAAAGGTGTTGATACTGATACTATTATTCCTGTGTATCCTCAGGGACCGACCTGCTTGTGTGCAGTGTGCAGAAAACCCTACAACCCTGACAAGGGTCAGCAGAAGTACTGCTGGGGTTGCAAAAGTTGGTTCCATACTGCCTGCTGCAAGCCTGTCAAGAAAGGAGATGACATAGCCACGGAGTTCATACAGGAACTAGCAGAGAAGGCAGGAATAAAGGTGGATCGCACATTTGTGGGAATTCTGTGTGTCCCTATCTGCAGAGGAAGAACGGCGGGTGTGGTGGGAAATGGGGAAAAAATGGTAGGGATGTGGGACTGGTTTGAACAAGCCATGGAGAAGAAGAGGGACATTGATTCTGACTGGGTGCTGAATGTAGAACCTGACTTGCTGAAGCAAGCATGCAAACCACAGACACACCATCATTGTCCAACTTGTTCTCATTTCATGTGATCTAGTATATGCATGTAAGAATGATACATATATACGTACAATGTGTTGCACAAGACTGAAATAACTATTGATCATCAACCTTCTTGTGCAGATCACATGCAGCTGCAAGAATAATGTACCCTTTTTGGATTTCAGAATCGATCGTTTTGCCATGTTTCTCCCTTAGCTCCTTGAAATGGATTCCAAGAACAGCGGTATCTCGCACGAGTCTTTGCTTTTTCAGTCATCAGATCTTCTAGACCTTGGGAAATAACATGGACACATACATAGACATCCTTCTCTGACTTTAGCTGTGTAAGCCTATCAGTGACAGCTGATTTGTTTTGCTTCCTTGCTGCCCTGATAAGGAGCAGCACATTCCTCAGCTAGAGAGATGTCAGCATGAAATGATGCACAACTGCACTACACTTACCTCTGGACTGATCTGAGTTTTGCTTACCCTGCATTCCTTTGCCAACCTGTGAATGGTGGAGGGAAGTGCATTCAGCACCGCAGCTACTTCAGCCTGTGTGAATGGAGTGGGCTGTGATTGAGATGAACCAGCCATAGTAGTAGTAGTAGTAGTAGTAGTAGTAATTGTATTTTGAGTCGAATTTGAGGCTCGTTCTCTTCCCTGCTGTGGTGTCGGTGAAATATCTTGATCATTGGGCCTCTTTTTATACATCATCGGCTTTTTCCGTGGACTGATGGTGACATGGACCTTGTCATATTCGTGTTTGCCAGCTGGCTGAGGATGAAAGGGGGGGGCATTGCTGCGGAGTACTCGTGTTGTGATGAACTCTTTTGCCTTTTCTGGCTGCTTTCCTTTCGAATGGTTCATGGTTCCTTTGGGGCGACCCCTAGATCGCTTGGAGGCAGGTATTATTGTTTCCAAGTCTTCTGGAGAACCTGGTAGTCCTGTATTATCAGTAGAGGATTGAGCAGTACTAGCGATTTCTGTGCAGGGTGGTGGGGAGTTGGTGCTATGAGTGCCAGCTGTTGGCATCCCATATGAGGAACCACATTCGATCTCATCAGTGATTGTGGTAGACTGAGGGGGTGAGATAGGAGGGTCGATGGATTCGTACGACATTCGATCTGCATCACTGCTATAGTTATCAATTGGAGAATCCATAGAATGCCCTTCTGGTGCATTGGATTGTGAGCCAGGTATGTCTGTGCTCCCTATGATGTCACCAGAGATTGACATTGGGGAGGGTTCTCTGGACCATGCAATGTGGTGCTCAGATGTGTCAGTTGTAAGGATGGTCGCTTGAAAGATGATCGAATAATGATGCATAACATTGAGGATAAGTCTACTTACGAGACAGAGGGCCAAATGCAAGTGAGGGGTCGAAGCCCACCAGCTCCACCTCCTCCTGCTCATGTTCCCCCTCACTTCCACCCTCTCCTCCACCCTTGCTATCTTCCTCTCCCTCTCCCTCTCCCTCTCCCTCCCCCCCCCCCCCCCCCCCCCTCCCCCCCCCCCCCCCCCCCCCCCCCCCCGCCTCCCTTCCCT
>JBBPLR010000198.1:0-18682 GCA_038089915.1 Sutorius australiensis | reverse complement strand
ATCCTCATCCTCATCCTCATCCTTATCCTCAGCCCCCATGTCTTTCTCCTCTCCTACTCCCACATTCTCCTCCACATCCTTGTCTCTCTCCTCTGTGTCGTCAGCCTCCCCAACACCATCATCCTCCTTCCCCTCCCCATCCTTGAACAACTCACCACCCCCTACAGGGCTGATGGTCATGCGCTTGCGGCTCCTCTGCTCCTTGTCCTTGTCCCCCTCTTCTTCCACCCGCTCACGTTTCTTCCCTTGTGTCTCCTTTGAGACACTCGTATCATCTATATAGGGTGGTTAGCATGCCCGAATCATACCACAGCAGCATTCGTTGTTTCCTACCATTTCCATGTGAAATACCTGTTCATATGATTGGATCAATAATACATACATGCCTGTGTTCGTTGACGTACCCGGGTCTGTGGATTCATCGACAACCATTGCAGCCTTACTCTCTGCATCTGCATCCAATTCGTCTCTCTCATCCTCCCAGGGTACCCAAGCTGAAACTAGACGATATGTCAGCCCATGGGATTTTGTATGATGCGTGACTTACTCCACTCTACGTCGAGTGGCCGGTTGTACCACTCTTCTGCGGCCTTCCACAGGTCGCCGATATCAGTGTTCTCCACGGTTTCAATGTCATATCCAAACTGGACGCCCTCTAGCACAGGCGGCAGGCGTTCGAGATATTCAGCAAAGTCTTGGGGCGATGTTAGTGCTACATATGAGAAGTGGGATGATAGCGAAAACTCACCAAAGTCGGCCCAAGACATGCGCTCGATGTTAGTAGGACAGTATTGTCTGAAATGTCCTACGGTCTTCGGATCGTGCTTCTCAAGAAGAAATTCTGTTATCAAGAACTCCTCGAAGTTTGCTGACCTGTGGTTTGCGATCTCGGCGAGTGGAATGTTCAGGCAAGGACGGATAAGTGCCTCCAAGACATTGTCCAAATGGACAATGTTTTTCAGTATGACTGGGAGAAGGGCTTTGACTGCAGATGCTTTGCGCTTGCAGTATGACTGGTAAATGGTTATCAGTAGGTAATACCGCCATAGAAACACTTGTATCTGTTCCAGGTAGTATTCAGGGAGGTAGACACGATGATCAGGTTCCACTCTTGGGTCGTGCAGATTCTGCTCTTTGATTTCGACAACGCCCGCAGTATCAGTATTGTGTAGGGAGTATCGGACCTGAAAGATGTAGTCCTTGTGTAGTTCTGTGATTGCAGATCTTGGCCAGTAGTAGTCGGACATGGCTGGTGATTGGGACGAACGTGGGCAAAGGGGTGGAAAGGTTGACACAGGAAACGATGATGCACACGTCCTGAAATAAATAAGTGGATGATGTGTGCAACCCTAACCTAAAAATTGTTCGGCACATGTTTTCGTGGTTCCCGTGACCATTATTCGTCCTAATATGGTAATCAATTGATTAGTTTCATAAGGTGGAAGCACATACATGTGGACAATAGTAATATGACAATATGACAATGGCACATACATTTCCTGACGTCCATCCACTAGGACGGCCTTTATGTAAAGAGTATTAAGGCCCTGTAACAATGTCGTGATGATTGGCTGCTATCCACACATATTGCATACATGATACAGATGCATCCTAACAGGGGGGAGACCTTAACAGCACGATGTTTAAATATGTTCGACAATGTTCGACAATGTTCAGTGCATGTTAGACAAGTGGAGATTGCATTTCTATGGTGTCCAAAGCTATTCCCCCATATTGAATACATTATATACATGTGTCCTATCAGGAGGGGGACCCTAACAGCATGTGGTTTACAATTGTTCGACAATTGTTCGACAATGTTCGGCGCATGTATGACAAGTGTTGATCACATTTCTATCATGTCCAATGCTATTTCCCAATATTGAATACATGATATAAATGCATCCTAACAGGAGGGGGACCCTAACAGCACAATGCTTACATATGTTCGACAATTGTTCGACAATTGTTCGGCACATGTTCCACAAGTGTTAATAACATTTATATTGTATATAACATGTGTCCAAAGCTCTCATCTATGATTAGATACATGTCAGACCATAACTACATGATATTTACATATATGTTCAGCACATATTCGGCATTCGTTTGACAATGTTCAGTGGATGTTTGACAATTACTAATGACATTCAAACATCACATCTAAGTAACCCTACACAGTGTGCTATCGAACAAGGGAGAGGCTGTAATAATATAGCATCTACAAATGTTCAGCATACAGCTGATCACACTTGTATTGCAGATAACATATATGTAATGCTGTTCTCTTCCATAAGCGGTTCATCACAGAGCGCATTTTGTATCAATAAACTGGGGATGATTTCATTAGGATATGTTGAAGAGATGTCGCACAATAGCCTATATTCCTATCATCACCAGCATGTAATACTTGCAGAGTTGCATTGATTGTTGTACAAAAGCTAGGCATCTCTAGACCCTGGTGTGGCGGCAACCTCAGCCTCCTCGCTCTCCCCCTCCGACTCTGATCCCGAAGAAACTGCATGGGTGGCCTTACGTTTACTCTTACGCAGAGGAGGGACCCGTTTCACTTCTTTCTCATTCTGCTTCCCTTTCCCCTTTCCCTTCCCCTTAGCCTTGCCCTTCTCCACGCTCATTTCCTCGCCTGTCCCATCTTCACCCCCATCTCCACTACCTGCTGCCCTCCCCCCTTTCTTGCGTCCACGTTGCTCCCCTGTGCTCTCCACATCTGACGGTGCATCGCCCAGGGAGTCCTTCAAGTGCTCAGTAAATGTGTATCCAACTACCCAGCACCATGTTAGTTGCACAGCGAAGATCCACAACCAGAAGAACAAATACTAACAATCGTCGTCGTCGTCAGCAAGTGGTGTATAGAACTTCTTTGCATATTTCCAGAGGGCCAGCGCCATCTCTGCAGTCCTGTTCTCGTCCGAAAGCACGAACCGGGTTCGTGAGCCATACCAAATAGAGCCAAGATCTTTGCGATACGTGTCCCAGTCTGCATGCAATGTCATCAATGATGTATTGAATTTGTCAGTAGATACATGACACACCTAAATCAACGATGGCGGTAGGATCACGATCTATGTTATGGTCATGACTCCGTCGGTACTTTCTCAGTAACATCGGCTCGTGGCGCCTGACCCAGAATTCGACCCGGAGGTATGCATCGAATGAGGGGCTGCGCCAGTTGGATGGGGGAGGCTCTTCTACCACATTCTCGGCCTCATTCTGGATGCGGTTGAATATGATCTCCATGTAAGCCAGAACCTTCGTGATCGCTGCGACGTATTCTTCTGAAAGATCAATGTTGTCCTTGAACTTGAGGAACAGCCTAAGAACAGCCTCTCGCCAGAGGAACGCGTTTACCGGCTCGAGGTAGTCGGCTGGCAAGTCAAGGACAATCTCTTTCCCTTCCCGGATATGGCAGGTCCATGTTGTCTCCGTTGTGGTCCTGACTGGACCAGTGTATACGACCCTATCGGTAGCCAGGAGCCGATCGAGCCTTTTCTGGCTGGGAACATTAAACGGAAATAGATGAGAAGTGATCATGGAAGTCCTGGTATGTGATCGAGATCATAAAGCAGTGGGTTTTTATATAGCGAACAAATCTTTCCATTCACTTCCGTTTTAGTATAGACAATCAATTGATTAACTGATTGCTTGATTTCCTAGAATGGAAAGCATGAGTGATAGCCGACATCACATGCAACAATGCACAATGCCCATATAAGGACTGTTCTTGATCAACACAAACCCAACTGTTGTTCAGCAGGGTTCGAATCCATGACAACAATGGATGCCATTACCAAAGGGTCATTTTGCTCGTCCGAGAGTTCTTTACAGTGTGATTCTATACAAAGACTACATCATGGGTTACCCAGACCCCTGCAGCGAATCCACGTCGTTATGTAACACCGATAATGCAGCGGACAACAATGCCTACACACAATAAACCCCATATGGCATGTGTGTTGACACCAGCATATATATTTGTTCATTCATTGCCTCACACACAAGCGAATCATCTCACTCCCTTTGACCCACAGCACCCCATGTCGTCATCTAAGCTACAACAGGGAACTTTACATCCTCACATACCAGCGGGTGCATTCCCGATCTCACTCAATGTCTTCCGGGGGACTGGTGCGACCCCATCCTCAGGTAGCATGAAGCCACACGACGGTGATATCTACCTGGCGCCGAACTGCAACTATGTTCACTCTGGATCTGAATGGACATTGTGGTCACCACTGAGCGTCCTACGACTGGAAATTGATGGTGATATGTTCTTTGTGGCGCCATGTCCTGATCGAGGTGTTCAGCTCATCGATGATTCGGATCTTCATGATGCGTGTATCGCAGGCGCCACCAATGCGTTCTGCATGGCTGGCGAAGAGCTGACGTCTTCGCACATCTCAAGTGCAATAGTGCAAACCCTTTGGCAAGGAAAGGATATAAGTGAGCCTGAGGTAAGGATCTATTTGTTGCAGTTGTTGCTCATATCTTACATGTCAAACAAAGGGTGCATTGGACACCGCTGTGCTTGCAATTGCTAAGGTCCAGGTATGTCAAATCCCAGACACATGGGATGCATTTGAGTTAACCAAAACATGTGGTACACAGAAGAAGAACCCAACACAACTTGATACAGAGAACACAGATACTGCGACAGGTCAATCACGATCTGTGTCACGGAAACGGCGGGCAAAGGATGAGCCGGTGCACGACGAAGTACAGCCTGCAGTCAAAAGGACGAGAGGTAAGGAAAAGGAAAAGGAAAAGGAAAAGGAAAAGGAAAAGGAAAAGGAAAAGGAAAAGGAAAAGGAAAAGGAAAAGGAAAAGGAGGAGGAGAAGGAGAAGTCAACCGAGAAGTCGACAGAGAAGGCAACGGAGAAGAAAAAGGGGAAGACAACGGGGAAGGCAAAGGGGAAGGAGAAGAAGAAGGCAAAGGGTAAAAGTAAGGAGAAGCAAAAGGAGATGGGGCAGGAGACGGGGCAGGAGACGGGGCAGGAGATGGGGCAGGGGCAAGAGAAGAAGCAGCAGCAGGAGCAGGTGATAGTACCTCCAACTCAGCTTTCCACAGAGACGCCCGATGGCCCAAGCAAGCCGAAACGGCAAAGGAGTGAGTCAATCGCTGCACCATGAATTACACCACTGACAGCGACTCCAGTTACACCACAGCCAACCGAATACAGCACTCGACGGTCACTCCTACAAGGCATCACCTGTCCTTCCGACACGCCCATTGTTGAATGGGACAGTCTCGGTGTGAAGACATATGGGCCATGGTTCAGCGAGGTGGTAGGTGTCATGATTGTGGTATTGCAGCACATCAGTACACAATCCAACAGGACCTGGACGCTGTAAAGCACATGTCCAATGCTCCAAGTGCATTGGAATGCAAATACGACGACCAACGCCCGATGGTGGCAGAACTGCATTATTCGCAGGACTGTGGGGATATCCGAGAGCTCACGGTAATGATCCAAGATCACCTCTCCGTCGGGAGTGCAGTCGTCGTTCGTGGGTGGGCGCCTGAGCCGCCAATGATGTTCACAATGAGGGACATACGTCTCTACCGCCCCACACTGTCCCAGACCGTGGAAGTACAAGGTGCGTCCAGAATCCATCTCAATCCTCAATACTGACACCGTTCCATACACTGATTAATTTATAGATGGCTACGAACGGGCTGTCCAACAGGAAAAAAAGGAAAAGGGTGACCTTAGCAGTGTGCATGCGTCACTGACCTTGGAACAGTTCGTCGATGCTGCAAACAAAGAGGACGTTTGCATGAACCTGCTTGACCTTCCAAACACGCAGCCAGATGTTCCCATCTTTCTGAGGTGCATTGCAAAATACGAATACAATTCCGATTCGTTGACTGATTGATTCCCCTGTTTGTTCAAGGGAGCTACACGACCACATCAATGCAAAGTCGGCGACAATGAACGACTGCTATTTACCGAGGGTGCGCAGCAACAAAGGCAAGGTATTCCTTGGAACACAGGCAATATTGAGCGACGTAGAGCGTATGCGAGGGTGGGATCTTCTCACCCATGGTGGATTCGTGACCTATCCGCACCATGACGCGGCTGGGCTAGCAACATATGTCACAGTTCGAACGGGCAGCAAGATCTGGGCGTACATAGACACACCCAACAGCAGCAATGCAAAGCGGAATGAGCTGTTCAAGACCTGGGATCCCATCTTTCAGGACAATATCAACCTTGGGTTCCGAAAGTTCCCCATGGGAACAATCGTTCTCGAGCGCGGTGACACATTGTAAGAGAGGCGACATTATTTCTGGCTAACGGTTCACTAACATCCATGTCTTGGCCAGAATTCAGCCTCCAGGAGTGAATCACATGGTGTACACTCCGCAAAACGGCCTCACTTCTGGCGGTCATTTCCTCTCATACAGCACGCTCCATCTCACCGAGCTTGCGATGAACTATGATGGCTCCAACATACCTGGGATGAAGATGGAGCGCGGGTTGCTTGCAACGAATGCGGTCCATCCCTCCGTTATGCGTTATATCGTATGGATGGTGCTCGCATTACCGGTTATGTCACAGGACAAGCGCAGTGAGTCTCTCATGAAGCTTCAATGATGTGTTGAGACTGACGTACAGCACACAGGGCTGTTCTACCGCCGACCCCTCCTCGCACTCATAGCCTTTATCTGGGGGGCTAGTGCGTATTCATCTGTGGAGTGTACAAAGAGTACACCCGCAATGGTGAAAGACGATCTCATGCGACAGGAGATGGAGGCTGAGTGGGATTCAGCATGCAAGATCATCAGGCGGCTGGGAGAAGGGATGGATGTAGGAGATGCAGCAGAGGAGTTGCGTGATGGTCATTGGTGGGATCGTGGAGCAATCTGCGATGTATATGGAATCCTGCACTCACCACAGACAGATGCATCCCGGAATGTTTAGCAGTGGTGGTAGCTTGTAGGAGGCATGTACAGTAGTGTGTTCCTTAGAGACTAATATAAAACACGATCGCATTCATTCTACCTTGTTCGACTACTCAGAGGAACTGTACAGATCTGGCATGGATGACAGCGTGCTAAAATAAGATGGAGATTTCGCCGAACAATTTTCAAACAAGTGCCAAACAGTTGTCAAACATATGCTGAACAATTGCCGAACAAAAGTCATATACCTCTAATATGTAACGAATTAAAGATGTACATTGCAATGGATACATGTATATGTATGTTCTGAACGAATGTGCAGTTAGGGAGTACATAGAATTCGTCAATCATATTGTGCCGAACATTTGTCGAACAATTGCCGAACAATTTCCGAACAAAAATTACCATTCCTGGATATGGGGTGAACTGAATGCGGGGTGCACTAGGTACATGCAAGGTGTATTTTGATTGAATATTCAGTAGCTCAGACAGCATCTATCTAACCCTTTGTGTTCAACATGGGTCAAACAAATGCAGAACAAGCCTGACACATGGCTGAATGGAGCATGCATACTACATGATGTGGAGATATGCAAAGGTCATGTATTGCACCGAACTAGTGTGGAACAAAAACTACACAGATATAATTAGGAGACGTGAAAAACGAAAGGGTGGGTGACAAGTGCAGGTTATACATTGAATACATTGTGCCAAACAATTGTCAAACACATGCCGAACAACTACAAAACAGAAATCACTCAATACTGGAATGGAACACGGGGAGTAAATGCAAAATGCAGTAGATACAGTCGGGAAAGATTCTCAATGAAGGGAATGCTGTTTAATAAAATATGTTGTGTCGACGAAATATTGAACATATGCCAAACTAAGTATATATGGTTTGTATACATACATACATACATTCATTACAAGATACAAAGGAAGCTGGCAATACTACAGCATATCAGGTAATAGCATACACAAAGATTATCGTTCGGAGTCGGAGCTCAAGGTTGCTATGCCAACACAGATTGATTGATTGATTGATTGCGCCACACTTACGATATCCTTCATGTCACGTTATTGTTAATCAATCAATCAATTATGGCATTCCAAGGTTATTCTTTCTTTCTTACCACCTACTGCCATCACAATGTCTGACAGCATATCGCTGAACTTTTGGGTAATCGGCCAATCCACTGGTAACTTGGTCACCGAGATCGCGATACCGAAAGGTTCTACTGTCAAGGAGATGCAACCTCTCTTAAAAGAATCAGAGCCAAACCTGTTAGAGAATGTGCATCCCATTGCCATCCGGATGTACAAGCCAAGCGCACCTGTTGTCGAACCCTACATTCCAAATCTAAGGAATCTTGTCTTCCATGATTTGGGGAATGCGCTTCCTCTGGCATGCGATCTATCCGAGTTATACACGTTACCTCCACCTGAAGGGGAGATTCATATCATTGTGGGTATGTACCATTTGATTGACCTACTGGTCGATTGTGGTTATGAACAATGTATTTATGCCACCAGATGCACAATTGCCCTCAAAGGCTAGATATTGGATTAGGGGAAGCAGGTTCGAAGATGGCAGATCCACAGTTATCAAGATGAATGATGATGTGAATCTGCTCAAGGCACAGATCAAACAGGAGCATGAAAAACTGCGGGAGGTGGAAACCAGCTATATTCGCTTGTACAAGGTGAATGGGGGGAAACAGGAGCTGAGCGAGAGTCTCGACAAGATCGGCGAGGGTACTCTTCTCCTTGGCACAGATTCGCTAGGTGACAGGTCTGTGGGTATACCTGTTTTTGGGCCAATACAGATCATTGTAGAGTTTTCACAACCTGGACGTAAGAAGACACAATCCCACTCTTGCTTTGAATCATAGTGCTGACAAGTATGTGGCAGGGTCGGCGAATCCTCCAGCGATTACACATGGATTGGGTTCTGTAACGAGCGAACATCCGATCAAGGAGGCACGAGAGACATATCTGAAAAACCGCGACGGAAAGGTGTCGCCTTCTGACGCTGCAAAACGTTCGCTCTTCCACAAAATACAGAAGGATCAGAACACACAGATGCTCTGTGGCCGTCCTTGCAATGCAGAAGACCCGATCCCGGCAACACTTCTGCATCCAGTCTTTGGCCAGTTCCTAGATGACTGCTATGCGCCGGGCGAGATGACAGCGGATGACAACAGCATCACAGCACAGCTTCAAGACGCGATGTGTGCGTTATATGATACCGAATCGGAACGAGTTAAAGCGGTCGTCAAGGTGTTGAAAGATGGTAACATGGACTTCAAGCTCAATAGAAAGGTTCAGGGCAGTGAGTATACGACGGACACCAGCTTGTGCACAAAACTGGGGAATTACGAGCAACCCTATGTGATTGTGGAATTCAAGAACGAGGCGAACTCTGGTTCGGAGCCATTGATACAAGCTGGGGTGTACTACTTGGAGTTCACAAGATCGCATGCTGCTTACATGTCTGGGTCGAGTCTTCCTTGTTTCCTTGTGGTCATGTTCGGTGGGTGTCAATCTTAGTTATGGTGTCAGCAATAAGTAATAACAATAACATACATTGTTTTCGTCAGGACCGTACCTCATCTTTGCTGCTGCGACATGGAACTTACGCCCCAGTGTACAGACTTTGTCTACACCGCTGTCGTTCCAGTACCACTCGACGGACACAAGGAATCAGCGCAACACAGCACGTCATATCGCGGCGTTGCGAAAGGCGGTGGTGTCGCTCGAAAACTATTACAACGGGTCTGTGGACGCTCAGCTAGCCAGCATGGCAGGTCAAGAAGTGCTGTTTCCATACCAGACCTGGTTCAATTCTGTCGACGACAATGTGAGAACTCACTTTCGCTACAAAGAGCAGTTGAAAGGGAACAACCCGCTGGCATTCTTTGGCGAATTGGTGGATGACGGAAAGACGCCAATTTGTATCAAGTTCGTTCGGCGCTATTCCAGGAGGGTGCACCAGCATTGTGCGTCTTTGGGATTTGCACCCAAGCTCCATGGGTTCGAAGAGCTTCCTGGAGAATGGTTCATGGTGGTAATGGATCGCCTGGTTGAATATGAAACGCTGGCTTGCGCTGATATAAGGAACGAGGCACGGAAGCAGTTGTTGGGGTCGGTCAGCAAGAAGTTGGAGACACTGCACAGATCCGGGATGGTGCATGGTGACGTTCGAGATTGCAACATAATGGTTGCAAAGGACGATCGAATGAGATTCATGCTGATCGATTTTGATTGGGCAGGAAACACAGGGTCAGTGCGGTACCCACCTTATGTGAATCGCACAGACATTCGGCGACCAGTGGGCGCCATAGATGGGGAGCTGATCCAGGCAGCTCACGACCTCCAGATGATAGAGTACATATAGCGATTGGTTGTATGTAAATACTTACTTTACCCCGAATTCTTGAGATGTTGAGGTGTTGAAACAGGTGGAGGAGCTTACATCCAATCTACACCATGGACTGTTGGGAGATGAGAATGTTTATAATGACCATACTCACCGAATGATCTGTGATGCATACATCCTTCTTTAGTGCGTGGTCGAACAAAATGTATAACTATTGAAATAAGATAACAAACACTACTACTACTTACGAGCAACAGGACCAACAGCTAGGAGGGGGTCGAATCCCATCAGCTCCTCTTCTTCCTGCTGATGGACTATGACTACCCGACTGCTATCCTGTTCTCCATCCTTGCTAGTCATCTCTCCCTCACCCTCGCCCTCATCATTCTCCTTCTCTCTCCCCTTACCATCCTTCCCCCCGCTTTCCAAGCCCACATTCATCTGCTCCATTTCTCCCACCCCATCTTCGACTTTGATGTCATCTTCTCCATCCCCATCCCTGTCACTGCCCTCGTCCTGTGCACCTTCAGGGTCCGTAGTCACCACACCTTGCATCTTCCCACTGCCAGTCTCTCCGGCTTCTTCTCCACTTCCAACTGGGCTAGTTGTTAAACGCTTGCAAACAGGTTGTCCATCACTTTCGTCTCCATCTTCCTCTTCAGCTCGCCTATGCTTTCTCCCTTGCATCTGCAAGTCATCTGTAGGTAGTGGTCAATTATGATGATATAATAATAGTAATATGTAGCTTACCGTCACCGGCTGATGTACCTATTCGTGCAAGCAGTTCAACAATCAATGAATACACGAATGTATGTAGGAACTTACCAGGAAGAGGTTGGTCGACCTCCATTTCGTCTTCATCGTCCTGTTCCAATTCATCCTCCTCATCACCCCAAGGAACCCAGGTCGAGACTGGAAAGACAAAGACGTTGTTTAGTCCCAATATTTACCTGTCCGATGTGAAGGAAATGAAACGTACTCCAATCTATATCAAGCGGACGGTTGTACCAATCTTCCACGACGTTCAACAAACCATCCAGATCGGATGTTTCAAGTCCGTCGATCTCGTAAGAGTATGGCTCGCCCTCGAGCGCAATAGGCAAGCGCTTCAGATACTGTGAAAAATCTTAGAGTGAAATAAATAAGTATTATATGTGGATAGCGATAACTGGGACTCACCAAAGTCCCTCCAGGACATTCGCTCTATATTCGTAGGACAGTTCCGTCGGAAATGTCCTACAGTCTTTGGGTCGTGTTTTTCGAGGAGAAACTCGGTGATAAGGAATTCCTCGAAGTTGATGGACCTAAACTTTGAGATATCGTCACGGGGGATGGCGAGGCATGGTCGAATGAGCGATTCCAGGACGTTATCGAGGTGAACGAGGTTCTTCAGAATCGTAGGTAGCAATGTCTTCAACTTGCGTGCTTTGCGCTTGATGAAGTGTTGGTAGAGCGTGATGAGTAGGTAATAACGCCAGAGGAATGTCTGAAGTTGCTGTTCATAGTAAGCCGGGAGATATACGCGATGTTCCGGCTGCTCAGTTGGATCGTGCAAGTTTTGCTGCTTCAATTCTAGGACGCCGGGGAAGTCGGTGTCGTGAAGCGAATACCGGACTTGGAATATATAGTCCTTGAGGAGTTCGGTGATCGCAGAGGTCGGCCAGTAGTAATCAGACATTATGTACCGATGATGTACGAGGTGGGAGGATGGGTTGAAAGCGTGACAGGTAAGATGGTGATGCACTTGCCTTAAAATAGCCCAGTAGTCATAACCGAAAATTTGTTCGGCAATTGTTCGACAATTGTTCGACAATTGTTCGGCAATTGTTCGGCAATTGTTCCACAAGGTCCACATGACCATTATGATTACTAATGTTATTCATGAGGTGGACGTCTACACACGTGGACAAGAGTAATAATACAATCGGAGAAACACTCTATTCATCCATTAATCGAGCTGTTATGTAAATAGTATTAAGGCTAGCGCTAGTGAGTGAAAATCTCTCTCAAGCACCATCCCAACCGACTGACTCGTTGCACGAATGGCAAATGCTCGTCGCTTTGTCCCTGGTTATGAAGTGTGTATCCACACCTGTAATCCACAGCCATGCAGAAACCGGAAGGGAGACTTCCTCTGGCTCAAGGAGGGTGGTTCGTGTCCACGACATGCTCTTCTGTTGCGGAAACACACGAGGTGCTCTGTGTCATGCCCTGGATGGAGTGCCCTGAATGGCGCACGAAGGAGATCTGAAAAGGCACGAGAAGCGACGAGAGAGGAGCTCGTTCAACATCTCTCAGCTGCAGATGCCAACGCAGAGTTAGCCCGGCTAGGGCTCCAACTGGTGCCTGCTACACCACGGCAAGTCATATTATGTTTATAATTGCGTAGAGTAGTACAAGTTAACTTATACATATTTTTACAGCGCATCCGCAAGGGAGGATGTAACCATGGAAAACGCCTTGATACCCATCGCTGAGAACAAAGATGACAGCGACGATGATGAAGATGCACAGTGTCTGGACATGCTGGAGGATGAAATGGACGTCGATGATAACGACAATGTGTTGCCCCAACCTGGTCCTTCGTCGCTTGTGGTGCCGGTGCCATCAAGGGAGTCGTCCAGTGGAGCGTCCATACGACAGCTATTCGCAACGGCCAACTCGTCTGCACCATCAATAGTGCCCTCACACAGCTGTACCTCCTCAAGCCGTGTTCAGTCACTGAGGTTGACGCCGACGGAATCTTCCCATGGTTCGCCATCACCCCAATTACCGAATGCAGATGGCTGGTACCCGATGGAGAAATCATCTACAGCGCCCATAGCTCTATTATTCATTCCAGACGAGAGCAGGGCATCTACCCGACAGGTTGCACAAAACGACCTTGGCTGGGGTCATCGCATGATCTCCGAAGAGCAATACACAAGGGTGAGCCACTTGAAAGGGTTCATTCACAAGATCGGGAGCAACAGCGTCGGAATCCGAGTGTTGGTATTCGAATGGGTAGGTCTATCCAACCCGTGCCTGATTTGTATCATGCTTACCAGAATTTCATAGCTGTGGGTCATAATGCAGCTAGAGCGTTTTGACCATGGAAACGCATTCTCCGTAAAATACATACCATGGGAGAGATTCAGAGCAGCGGTCCTCAACCCACAGGCTAACCGCGGAGACTGGAACATGCTTGCCCAGATGGATTGTATCATAGGTGGGATTGACTACAGTGTAGATCATCGGTGAGTCCATAAAGTCCATACTTGGGGAGGTATGCAGTTGATCGCATTTCGCACAGTTCTCCAGATAATATTTACAATCTGGATGTCGATGCATTCGCAACATACGAGAGGCACATGGATCTCCTTGCCGACCAGGTCCAGTTCTGGCCTCCACTCCAGCAAGTACGGAGTTCAGCGAAAAAGTGGTCCACTATACGACACTTGCTATTCATTTCCAAGATACAGAATACATACACGCCACCCACGATGCTCATGACTGATGATATGGATATCCCGGAGGGCGTTGTCCTGAAGCGAAGTCATAGTGATTGCGGCGAGCACGTCATCCTCCCTTTGGCGGGATCAAAGGACCTCTCTTGGGCAACACTGAAGTCGTTTATCTATGCTGATGAATTCTGGATGGCACAGGAATATGTGCCATCGTTGGAGTCTATAGGGGAGTGGAGGGTATTCTTGATTGGCGGAAAGATAATATGGGTGACCCACACTTTTAAGAAGAACAAGAAATGGATCGGAGTCCCGGTGACATCCTATGCATCCATCGACGAGATTAGGTATGTCTAGCATTAATTAATTCTTATTATCTATAGAAGCTAATCCTCATGCATTTATAGCGAGATGATGAAAGAGGGCGAACAGACCAGAGACGTATGGCGCAAACGGATTGTCAATCCAGAAGGCGGAACCATCATCGTGCGGCATGCGGCAAAAAAGGAGTTTCAACACTATGCATATAGTGTATGGCGCAACCTTGTCCTGCGTGAAACACGGGCGACAGGCGCAAAACCATCGATATGTACCTTCTGTCGATTGGACATCGGGGTTCGTATTATGCCAGGTTTTCGGCCATCATATTTCGTGAACGAGGTGGAACGGACGCCTACCACAAGTTTGTGGTTGGCGTGTAATAACACAGATACCCTGGGGACGCTGGCAGACACCTTCGGTATGGTATTAAGACAATGGATAAACGACATTAGGAATCCACATATACTGTGACATTGTAATCTACCACTTGTATTTAGAGGATGCAGAAGGGGAGGGGTTGAATTTCGTCTACATACGCTAGGAATATGTTTAGCACAGTATGTATACTTCATATCCAATACGATCTTTGTTCTACGAAAATCATCGACTCATACATATTCATTACATCATTTTGTTCGGCATTTGTTCGACAATTGTTCGACAGTGTTACGCACTATTTTGTGTATTGTAGTGTGTATGTATCCTTGAGTTAAAGCACGTTGGACTGTGTTCAAGCTCATGTTGCGTGCTAGAAAGTCCATTCTATAGAGTGTACATACTATATGATGCTAGTATTGATTACGTCATTTTGTTCGGCATTTGTTCGACAATTGTTCGACAATTGTTCGACAGGTGTTAAGCACTGTTCTTCATATTGTATTGTGTATGTACAATGATGTATCCTCGGGTAGATGCATGATAGGCTGTGTTCCATGTCTTGTTGCGAGGTACAAAGTCTAATCTATAGGATGCACAACATATAACCGATTAAGCTATAGCCAGTTCCTATAATGTCATTTCGTTCGGCAATTGTTCGACTGAGGTTACACACTATTCTGGTAGTATTTTGTGTATTCACAAAGATGTAGTGTGTATCGCGTCATGTGGCATGGTAACAAGTCCATTATATAGACCGTATATATCATATAATTCATTCATTACACTACACTACACTACACTATTGCTAGATCCTATTACGTCATTTCGTTCGGCATTTGTTCGACAATTGTTCGGCAATTGTTCGGCAGGTGTCCCACACTGTTCTTTGCACTGCACAGTGTATATCCAACGTTGTATACTTTCCTTTCTGCATAATGACCATTTCCAGTGTCATGGATAGACATGTCCACATCTATTACACTTGTTATATAGTGTAACATATATTGTATTCAGTGAAATCGAGATTTCTAAGTGGTTTAGTGGTTTATGCTGGTGAGACGATGTATGTTATATCACATGGCTAAATTCATTCGCAGGATAAATGCTATTTGTTACAAAACTTACGAGGATGTTTCCTCAGATGAAGATGAAGATGAACCTGTATCGTCCGTTTCCCCCTCCCCATCCTCATCATCGTCCTCGCCTTGGGTTGTTGGCTTGAGAACATGCTTACTCCTCCTCAACGGGGTCACCCTTTCTTTTCCTTTTCCCTTTCCCTTTCCCTTTCCCTTTCCCTTTCCTTTACCCTTCCCCTTCTTGTTCCCAGTTTCACCTGCCTTTCTTCCCTTTGTGCGTCCACGGGTTTCTCCTGCATTCTCTCCTGCATTCTCGGAACTGCCATCGGCTGGTGTTATATCACGGGGTGCATCCTTCACCTCCAGATGTTCGTTGAACATATATCCGACTGTCAAGCTTACTGTCAGTAACAAAGACAAGAATATGAAAAATAAACAAATGGTTACTTACAATCGTCGTCATCATCAGCAAGCGGCATGTAAAACTTCTTCATGTACCTCCAGAGTGATAGTGCCATTTTTGGCGTCTTGTTTTCCTCTGCAAGCACAAAGCGCGTTCTTGATCCATACCAAATGGACCCGAGGTCGCTGCGATATGTCTCCCAATCTAAACACAATGTCAGCGATGAATCGATCTAAGTGGCGATATAACCCACCCAACTCGGCGATGCTACGACGGTCACGATCTAGGTTGTGGTCATGCGTCCGTCGATACTCCCTGACGAGCATCGGTTCGTGGCGTCTGACAAAGAACTCAACACGGAGGTAATTGTCGAATGTTTTGCTGCGCCAGTCAGAAGGTGGCGGGTCCTCCACAACCTTGTCCACCTCGTCCCTGATGTGGTTGAATATGTTGTCCATGTAGAGGAGAAGCTTCGACATCGCAGGGATGCAGTCGTCAGGTAGATCAATTTCATCCTTGAATGTCAAGACCAATCGAAGTACCTCCTCTCTCCAGAGGAATGTGTTCACCGGCTCTACATAGTCTGAAGGTAGGTTGAGTATAACCTGCTGACCTTCCTTGACTAAGCACGTCCAGGTGGCTTCTCTTGAGACATTTTTACTCGTTGGACCTGTATACACGCTGCGCTGCATGTTCAGCAGCTTTTCGAGCCTTTTCGCGCTAGGCACGGTGGCAGGAAAGAGGCGTGTAGTGGTCATAGTGGTGGGAGTAGTTATGTCGAGATTATGTTTGATCGATACGCCACACTCATTCATTTATATAGCAGGTCAGGATTCATTTCATTTCATTAATTTCCATTTCAGTAATCAACCACTCGATTATCTGCAATAGGAAATGTGAATCAAAGCCAACATCACGTGCAAGAAGATCAATTGTGTCAGATTAATTTAAACCCCGATTGTTCGGCGGAGTGTATTCTATCAAGAAGAAGCATGCAGTGGGACTGTATTTACATTGTATTCTATACAGAGAGACTATGAAGCAGACGTGTACGTCTCACAAGATGTGCGACCACTAGAGGGTACACATATGATGGATTATGTAACAATGTGATGGGAGTGGTACATGACGTACAACAAAATCCCCACACTATAGGCCCATATGGCAACCTGGTGGATCAGCATATATATTGAGAATCGTTTTGAGCAATCTACAATCATATCATCACCTTCTGTCGATGCCATCCTCGAAAGTCCAACACGCTGTTATGCAGCCGTGCATTCCGGCGGACGCGTTCCCAATCTCAATCAATGTCTTCCGTGGGGTGGATGCGACTCCTTCAACTGGCAGTACTACACCACGGGATGGGGACGTATACATTGCGCCTAACTCGATCTATGTCTATTCCAGATCGAAATGGCTACCTTGGAATCCACTCCTCCTCCTGCCACTGGAGATTGACGGCGACGAATTTTTCGTGGCACCCTGTCCTATTCAGGGCATTCAACTGATTAACGACGAGTACTTTCATCCGGATTGCATCGTGGCCTCTGTAGTGGCATACTCGGTTCTTCAAGGAGAAGAGCTTACGACGTCACACATATCGGATGCAATGGTTCAAGCTCTGTGGAATGGTTTACCTGTGGATGAGGCCGAGGTATGTATGGATTCGGTTGCCTTCATTTCCTACATCTGATGTAACGAAAAGAGTACGTTGGAGGTTGCAACAACCACTGTTCAGGAAACCGAGGTATGTGATACACTTGCATTGATGCTTACTTTAATATATCACACTTAGCAAAACGAACCATTGGGTATTTTGATGCAGCCAGACATGCAACGAAACGCGAATACTAATAGTATTTCAGATGAATCACGATCTGCATCACGCAAGCGTCGGGCAAAGGCAGAGCAATCGACGAAAGGTGTAGAGCCGGCTGCCAAAAAGGCGAGAGGAAAGGCGAAAGAGGTAGAGTTGGCTCCCAAACGTGCGAGAGAAGAGGGGAAGGATGTAGAGTCAGCCCCCAAACCAACGAAAGGAAAGAGGAAAGACGTAGAGTCGGCTCCGAAAAAGGCAAGAGGAAAAGCGAAAGGCAAGGAGAAGGCCTTAGAGCCTGGACCAGAACTCGCTGTAGAAGCGAACGAGGGCTCAACCAAATCTGAGCTGGAAAATGGTAGTAAGTTCGGCCACCATTCCTAATACATCTCTAATTGAAATTCCACAGTGACACAACGATCTCTTCTGGATGGCATTGGATGTCCCCCAAGCACCCCAATTGTCGAATGGCCCAGCCTCGGTGTCAAGACATATGGCCCCTGGTTTAGCCCAATTAAAAATTCCGTTCTGTAGTTAAGACTCAAAATCAGCATCGCTCCTTCGGCTGCAAAGTGTTACCATAAAATAGAGGCCATTCATGCGATCATTTTGAGCGCCTAATCATGGAAATCGGTGGTCACCTTCTTGAGATAAAAATCAAACAATGTGCTCCAGGACCACATCTCAGAATAGGTCGAAGACGAATGTTGGGGTGTCCACAAACATCACCAATCGATTCAGAGGGCTCAAAAACCCCAGGAACAAATGCCAGAACACCACCCAGAGGTGCCTGCCATCTGGTGGGTCCAAGTCTGTGCAGAGGAGGGGGGAGGTTGGGATGCCATTTGCTCAAACGATTTTTTGGGGCTTAGGAAACATTACCACCATCTTCCCAGTGCCAAATAACAGTAGGGACACCCTCTTTCATGTCCATAGCA
>JBBPLR010000197.1:0-31691 GCA_038089915.1 Sutorius australiensis | reverse complement strand
ACGAGGACTTGTACCTCTTCATCGTCTTTAGACTGTGCGAGGGCGACTTGTTCCAGGCTATCTGGGACCAGCGGATGTACCAGCGCAACGATGTGCTCATCAAGGAGACATTCCTTGACATCCTTGATGGCGTTTATGCCTGTCACTCGAGAGGGGTGTTTCACCGCGACCTCAAACCCGAGAACATATTGTGCAGGGAAGGTGGCTCAGGTATTCGCATCGCCGACTTCGGGCTTGCAACCCGCAAACGTGTCTGCAGAGGGTCGCGCTGCGGCACCCCGGACTATATGAGTCCAGGTCGATCCCCAGTCTTTCTCTCCCCCCGCTGTGCTAACGCCTCCTCAGAGCAATGGACCAACAACATCGTGTACTATCCCAGTCTGACCGATATCTGGGCATTAGGCATCACCTTGCTTAACATGGTCACCGGTCGTCGACCATGGAGAGCTGCAAATGCAGCCGACGCACACTTCAGGGCCTATCTCGCCGACGAGAACTACCTATACAATACCTTCCCTATCTCCCGACCACTCAACGACTTGCTCAAGTGGATCCTTCGGCCGAACCCAATTGAGCGGCTCCAGATCTTGCAGATCCGACAAGCCATTCTGAGCATGAATACGTTCTATCGGACACCTGCTCCATCGTCTCACGGTGCAGCTCTCGGATGGTCCAGCCAGGTAGCCGTCATACAGTAAGTCTTGTGGCTTCTCGCCAAGATTCAACTAATAGGGGGACGCCTTCGCAGTAGTTAAGATCCGGAAGACTCGTCCGAGGAAGAGAATAGGATAAAGCATGCTGGGTGCCGCCCCGTGCCACAAAGCCCGGGCTCGGCGGAACGAGGCCTTGTGCACGACCTGTCTGATTCAGAGGCTACGGCATGGGGGACGCATCTGTTCATGCTACGGGAACTGTCCAGAGCACTGTTCAATTTCGGTTGGCGGGTGTAAACATTTCATTTTCCTTATCCATGTATCCAAGGACATATATCAAAATTTACTCTCGAATTGTGATACTCGTTAGTTGTCTCATATCCAACTCATCCACTTCTATTCAAAAGAAGAGAGAAAAGGACCCCACACCCAAAATTCCAAACCTAGACCATGTCCACCCCCCACCCCAACACGATCCTCTTCGCCCGCGGGACCCTCGCCCGCCTCGCCCTCTGGCCAGCCCTCCGTCTCGCCGTCCACGCATCCTGGGGTGGGCCCGACTCCCCCTCCAAACAACGCTGGCTCGCAAGCGTCCTCGTAGACCAATTCGATCTATTCATCATATCCAAGTCCGAGTCCAGCCTCGGCACCTCAGACACCAGCAGCAGCACCTCCACTTCATCGCGAGCCCCAGCGTCGACGCGGACGGAGCCCCCGCCCGATACGATATACGTCGAGGAGTTGCTCCTCCAGATCATGGCGGACGAGTTCGACGTCGTGCTCGAGGACGATAGCGCAGCTGCCGTCGCCAGGGACATTCTCAAGCTCTTCGTAGGCGTCTGTACGGGTGACGACACGTTCGTCAAGCAGCTCGAAGCACAGGCGGAGGGGGTCAAGGGAAAAGTGCCACAGCATGAGATGCACGTCGACAGTGAGAGCGAGAGTGCAAGTGGGAGCGAGTGGGAGGATGATGAGGAAGGAGAGGAGAGCGAAGAATCAGTACCACAACTATTGAATCATCGGACGAAAGAAGAGCCACAATTAGACGAGGACGGGTTCACGATGGTCACAAGGAAGGGGCGTCAATGAGTCTACATCCATTGCTATCACATCTAGAGCCAAGCGTGCATGCATTCAAGAGGTATTTTGAGCGACTACGTATCTAAATCTATGAGCTCTCAGCGAACGCCTTGCCCTTCTCAATGTTCTTCTTGAGTTCAGGCAAACATGCAGCCAAGAGTTTCTCCTCCTCTGGTGACAAAGGCCCAAGAGGATAAATCTTTTCGACACCGTTGACCTACGCCAAGTTAATTCAATCGTCGGTGACAAGCATAAACGACACGTACACCAAGCTCGACGTTGGAAGAGAAGAAGTTAATGCCCTGGTCCTTGTAGAGAGGGCTCTCGACAAACGTGGGGGTCACGACGCCCTTCTCACCGTTCAAACCCCGCAAGAGGGCGTTGGTGAATTTGGCACCGGCATATGCCATCGAGAGAGTTGCGCTTCCTGCACCGTCCTTGGCCTTGACGACTTCGTCACCACCGAATTGGATGCGGTACACAAGCTTGTCGTAGACCTCGCCCTTGATGCCCTTGCCGTGTTTGCTCTGGGAGAGCAAAGGGACGATGGTTGCACCGCTGTGACCACCGATGACGGTAACAGGTGTATCATCAGGGTGGACACCGGCAATACCACCAGTGAAGCGGGCAGCACGGACGACGTCGAGGGTGGTCACACCAAAAACGCGAGAAGGGTTGTAAACGCCCGCCTTGGCAAGCGTCGAAGCAACGATGGGCACCGTGGAGTTGACGGGGTTAGAGATCACAAGGATGTGTGCCGTGGGAGAGACACGACCGACAGCGCTTGCAAGGTCACGTACGATGGAAGCATTGGTCTGGGAAAACGTCAATCGCCGTACGACGTGCGTGGAGATATACTCACGTTGAAAAGATCGTCACGAGTCATCTTGCATCATTGTTAGCTTGGTCGACGATACTAGACCAGTAATTACTTACACCAGGCTAGAAAGCGAAGCGTGAGACAAAAGTACGACAAACATATTTCGTCCGAAAGACAAACCTTTCTTGGGACACCAGCAGGGATGACGACGACCTCTACGCCCTCGAGAGCCTCGTCCAACTTGTCAGCGGCGTATCCATGAACCTGATAGACGCCTTAGCTCCCAACGACTCTCAAAGGGACCGCATGATCTCCTACCTCACTGGGAGTGTCGACGTGACTGACATCGGCAGCGACACCAGGTGCACCACGGATATCATACAGGCTGAGAGAGGTAACCAGAGGATCACTTTTGAGCAACAACGACAACGGTTGACCAATTCCACCTCCGGCGCCGAGGACGGCAACCTTGGTGTTGCGTGCGGCGGTGGTAGAGAACAGGCGGGATTGGGTGGTAAGAGCACGGGCTGCGGCGCGGGCGAACATCCTTGTCGTCGTCGTCGTCGTCGTGGAAGAAGGAAGAGTTGAAAAAAGTCGACTTTGTCTGCACCGCCGACCCGTTCTTAATTTTACCAGGATCACCGGGAATTTCCGAGCCAGCATCGGGACGGTGCAAGTGATATGACGCATTAGGTAGACAGTACAAGAAACTATGATATTATTCCGTGATATATATCCTAGTCAAAACAGCACACTGCCAGAGCTTGCTTCAACATGTCCATTGGAGCAAGAGGGCCCCCCTTTTCGTCCTCTGCAGGAGCAACGCGCGTCTTAGACTGCTGACTGTACCAAACATAAGTCCAGAGCTCGATGACGATACGCAAGACGTACGAATCAGCCAGGATGACTTGCTTGGACAACGGCGAAGATGCATGGACCGAATGAGGCGGTTTATAAAACGTGTTCATCTCCACGATTGCCTGTCGAATACCAGGGATCGACATACGCCTCATTGGCGTTGGGTGCCAGATCCGATGTAGTAGCTCGCTCAGAGGCGCCGAGATTGGCGAGGTGCGCAATAAATGGTCCTTCTTGGAGCGGAACGCCATGTACGCCATGTCTCTCTGGCGGGCTTCGTCCCAAGGGTAACGGCAGGTCACCATGTTGAACAGGATGATTCCCAATGACCAGATATCCGCTGGGTCGGCATAATAGAAATAATTCCCTCCCTCATCCAAACACTCTCGTGGCACGTTAGTTCAATCGCTCGATAGGTACGATGAGGGACTGACCTGGACTCATATAGTTGACGGTCCCGCATCCGCCGTCTTTACAGAAACGGCGATTGGTAGACAATCCAAAGTCGCCAATTCGGACGTTCCTCCCGTCCGCATCGCACATGATGTTCTCCGGTTTCAAATCGCGGTGGAATATTCCCTTTGTATGACACGCCTGTACTCCATCTAATATCTCTACGAAGGCCTTCTTAATGAGAGCGTCGTTCTTCCAGTACAATTTTTCCTTCCAGATCGCTTTAAACATATCCATCTCGCAGAAGGGTAATACGAGGAAGAAGAAATCTTCTTCTCCCATGATGTCGCACAGCGACATTACATGCGGGGAGTCAACCACTGTGCAATGGTTCTCCATCTCCGCGATTTGCTGACGCCGGCGTGGCATAACGGGGCTTTCGGGTACACACTTGATGGCAAAGGTAGGCGAGTCGTCCAACGTAGTGTCCACGGCCCGGTAGACGCTCCCGGCTGCACCGGCGCCGAGCAATGAGGAGAGGAGATAAGGACCGACTTGCTTGCCAGAGAAGTCTCGTCCGTTCATTGCGATTCTGAAGCACAGAAGGGCGACGAAAGGTAGGGTTTGGAGTGCACCAAGGGAATACGAGTCAGAGATGATGAGAGTACCAGCTCAAGTTTGGTTTCAGTCCAAGCCTCGCCATCGAGGGTTCTATATAATTTCTCGATTGAATTGCGGCTCGGTGACGTCGGTAGTGATGTCATATCTAATCACCGAGAGGCTGTGCTTAGCGTCCAAATATAGAATCAATTCGGCGGTGACATATCCATAAATGGAAACAGCGTCCGCGATCTGGGTGTTCGTAATCTAGAAAAAGGCCATTCGTTGGCGATGCTATACTGGATACATGGACACTGTGCTACTCTGCAGGCAATGAATCATATAGGAAAAAGAGGTGCGCCATAGAGGCCTTGCAAGCACCCAAAATCGAGAAATTGCAACGAAACCAAGGCAGAGGAAATACCCAAACCAGGAAAAATACTGCAGACTTGGGAACCACTGATGCGTCAAAAGGAGCGGAAGAAAGGAGGGGAGGGGGTAAAAATACCAGAAAGTGAGTCCAACCGGCCGCGAAAACAAACAAAAATGACCAGCTGATCTTCCATGTGTGCGAACCAACGCCACGAAGGAGGTCAAAAGATTGGGACAGGATCGCCCAAGACCTCCCAGAACCCGACGAGCGCCATCGAAACTGTTCATCGCAAGCTAGATATTGCGCCAAACCCGAGCCATACCCCGTATCAGAAGTGAAGCACGTGGACACCGCTCACCGAGTCTCAGCCAGAGCTCACGACGGACACTGAACATCGTCCATCTCCAACCACCGACACCGACATCGCCACAAGCGTCGATGCCCACCATCGCCTCAGTCCCCTTTCATGAAGAAAATCGCTGCCGTTGACCTTATCAAACCTGGCTTCAAGTTTGTGTCTCGACACCGTCCAATCAGACCGAGTCAGCATGACCAAAGGATCGTCCATGTTCGACCTCAAGCGGGCATGCGTCGTCCCATCGTCATCGACCTCCACTTCGTCTGAGTCTCCAACTGTCAAATATGTTCAACCTCGTCCGACGCGTTCAACCATCTCGGTTCGGACTCGCACAAACCCGTCCCGAGTCGCCGTCGTCGTATCATCCGTGCCAGGCCTCATCGCAAGCAATGCACACACTGGAGCAAGGGATGGGCTGACGTCAAATCGGGTCAAACCAGGCCCAAGCGTGAACACCAGTTTGCCACCACCGCCCGTGACCTTTCTCCGCGCCATAGGTGGGCGTGCTGGAGAAAAGATATGTGCAGGCCCTCGACAAGAGGAAGAGAAGGTGTCGTCGCGAAGAAAGGGGGATGGGAGCGGTGGCGAGGTTGGTGTTCGTGCTATTGGTGGTTTCTGCTAGATTCGGGTGGTGCAGCGTGTGCAACGGCGAGAGGTCGTCGGAGTCAGGAGACGATCGATGCTTGGCTTTCTTGGAGGTCTCGGAGGGATGTACGAGTCTTGCAGGGGATGATGTCGGCGTTGTCAAAGGGTGAAAAAATGCTCGATATTTGGTGTCGAAGAGAGTGTCACACTTGGAAACTTGACAGGATAGAGGGACGTCGTCAGGGAACATAGCAAAAGTCTTGGGGGACCGCAGGTCAAGTCGCTTGGAGTATCCAGCGGCTGGATCTGGAACAGAAGTCGTAGAACTTGTCGTAGGCACATAATTCGTCAGTTACACCAGCGCCGGGACTCTGAGTGGAAAATAACGGTGATATCGCTGGCAAGTCAACTTTCGGCTTCAGATTAAGTTCTTAATCGAATGTGGTGTAAGTGCCATGATTATTGGCATTAGATTCGTCTACGAGTTCTGTAAAAATAGAAATAGTCGAGCGCGGGGCGATTAGAAGTAAGTAGCTCTACCGAGATTCTATCAACGTAAAACCTTTTAGGCCCATCAGACAACTCTAGATGGTAAACATGATGCAGCCGTCGTTCCCATTCGCTTGAACGATTTTGTTGTCCAGGAGGTGGTCGATCAGCTTGAAGACCTGCAATGCAGACCCAAAAGACAGCGTAAAACCAGAACCCCCGTGACCATAAGCGTGGACAATGCAGCTCGATTTGCCATCTTTGTGAATGCGGCCGTCCACTTCGACGCGGCTGGACCCCGTGCGGAAGGGACGCAAACCTTGGACGAACGGGGTCTCATCTAATTCAGCATTCTTCAACTCGGGGATGACTGGATGAAACGGACATGTCAGCATCGCCTGTCTCACTCCCAGAGAGGTGTGCACATACAGTTCTCGCAACGTTCTCTCATATCCTTGACTAGCTTGCTCTCATCTGTGAGGGCCAATGACCACTTGTGCGGTTCAACAGAACCTCCGAGCAACAAGGTGGTTTCATTGCTACGCGGGGGAAGATCAGCTTGGTGCGTCCATGTGGATCCGAGTTACTCACCGTGGTACGATGAATACTATATCGTCCGATTTGTGGATATCTGTGTTACTGACTGCTAGAACCTCGGTGATTTTCGTGAATCGCTTCCCATCATTCTTCACACGCAGCAACGAACCACTATCAATAATCGTCAGAGGAGTGTAATCATTAATGGGGTCACGATAACTTACCGAACGGGGTACACCGTGGGGTCATGGGCAAGTTCGATGGCACCCAATCCAGTCGCATTTACGATAGCGTCGGCACCGTAACGAGCAAGAAGCCTATATTCGTGGTCGAACAGGTCACCTTCAACAGGTCCATCGAGGGTCTCGACAATAGCACCCTTGTTGGCGACGAGCTCTCTCAGCCAAACAAGGTATGCGTCGGTATCGATCTATTTGGAAAATCAGGTCTCAGATGTGATCCGGCGAGATGTGGCATTGACGTACAACAGGAGCTTCGTGTTGGTATGCGTCAATGACATTGGCCTCCGGAGGGATTGAATGATGTTCAATCAAACTGGGGTCATGCTTGAACTTTGGAATCCTGATTTTCTCGATTTCCTTCATCTTTTCAAGTTGTCCACACATATCGGGATGGTCCAGGCGCTTAGTGAAGAAGAAGTTGGCCATACGAAGGACGATTCCATGATCGTCGCCGCGGTAACCGAGCGCTAGGTCCTCAAATACGTTCCTAACGAAGGATTCAACACCCGTACTTAGAATCTGCTTGACATGAAGGATGTTACCTTGAAATTAATGACCAGGGTTTGGATTTCTCCACGGAGGCTTGATCGGTGTGCTGGCCACAGACGGCAGGGGGATACTCCCATCTGTATGTGGTTCGTCATGTCAAATAGTGTGAAGTGGACAGAATAACTTACAAAGCACCTGCGATCTGGCCGGTGACGCTGGGTGTTGCAGGCGCATAGCGGTCTGAGATAACAGTGACATCGTAACCGAGATCGAGAAGCAACCAAGCCGTGCTGAAAATCCGGGAAATTATCAGCATGATGGATAGATCGGTCGCAGGGATACAGACGTGAGGCCGGTGACACTTCCTCCGACAACGAGGATACGCTTGTTCATGCGCTGGTAGAACGACGAACGTTCGGCATGAATCCTGATGTCCGTCCAGGTTTTGTTAGGATTAAGGTAAATAGCCTTGGAGATCATGCTGCGTGATGAGTAAGAGAAAGTTCGAGTGAGTGGTATGTGGGTGGTAGCTGTGGTGAGGCTAACAGGCAGGGAAGTGAGCTTTAAGTAGGGATTCTGCCACTCGAGGCAGGGCCTGCCGGGTTCTAAATTGTAGCGACAAGTGGAAGGCGATCCCTGACTCGGCGATGTTCACGGACTTGCATTCTTGGGCGCCGTCTTGTTTCCCGCCGTCCGTGGTATGCGGTAGGGGATGAAGGCGGACATCAAGAAGATCCGTTGTGCTGGCAACTTGGTACTTCTGTTCAAGTTTCTATTTGTTTCCCATTCCCTTCTCCGAATCTGTTATCGGGATAAGAGGCCCGAGTCGGAATAACTATGTGAGCATGTGATAGTCGGACATGTCATGAACCCGAACGTATGCGCGACAACGGGTATTCACCCGGCTACTGAATATGTTTGACGAGCTCTCATAGCAATGGATGACCCAAGTTTGCAACTTGGGACTTGGCTTGCCTAGTCACGAGAGAGGTCCTCACCACAGCCCTGGACCGATAGCTGTATCTTTCAGCGCAAGTAGATCAGGCGCCGAGATTCGGGTTCCTGTGGAGACAATGATCCGTGGTTAAAACGGACCATCGCAGACGTGTTGATCGGATTCACTCCGGTGACCTGCAGGCTTGAATGAGCCGAACCTCTTTTGAAATAACTGACTACCAGTGGACCACAATCACCGCCTGGTACTTGATCCCAATTATCCGATATCGGCGGTACCACCAATCGCAGAAGCAGGCTTTCCTCGCGGGACGCACCATCATCACTTTGGTTTTTTTCCGGGAACTACTTGCTTGCTGTCCGTCCGGTAACCCCACATCCTTGTGGCGTTGAGGCCGTTGATCCGCGGATCGCTACTCCGGACACAAAACTATTCGCCGAACGCCGGACGTGGTAAGTTTCGCCACTTTATTCGTCGCTGCAGAGGTAACTTACGTTTCGCGTGAAGACGCTGGTAAGCACCACTTTACCAGTAAAACAATCGTCCAGCACACTGCCCACGCGTTCCAGACATCTCCTTCAACACAACTGTTTCACCGGTGCCGGGTGTCGGAACCAGGACTTCGCCGACGGGCTTTTTCTGAAGACAACCGCGTTTCCGTCCTGTTTCACCGAATCTGCGACTACTGCCCTGCGAACGCGAACTCACCGCCACTGAGTCTGAGCCCCATCGCTCAAGGCATCGCCCGAGGGAAGATTTTTTTTAATGGAATGATGTTATCGGCTATGGGAATAGTCAGCGGAGTCACGTGATGAACTTCACAGAAACATGTCCTTCACGTTTCATGCAACCGCACGTCCTTCTAAAATCCAAACCTCTGATGCGCTTGCACTCAACGCGGTATTTCTTCGCTCACTTCGTAATCATCGACCGAACCACGTTTGTCATCATAAAGGCAGTGAGAGTATCAATAACAAGTTCGGTCCAAAGCACGTTTAGCATCGAACCTCTAATGCAGAAACCTTTTGGGTCCCCTTTCGCTTGAACTGTTTTGTTATCAAGGAGGTGATCGATTAACTTGAAGACTTGGATCCAAAAGACAGTGTGAAACCGGAAACCTCCGTGGCCATAAGCGTGGACAACGCAGCTTGATTTACCATCTTTGTAAATGCCGTCCGCTTCGACGCGGCTGGACCCCGTGCGGAAGGGGCGCAAACCTTGGACGAACGGAGTCTCATCTAATACAGCATTCTTCAACTCGAGATGACTAGATGAAATGAGCATAGTACCACCGGCCTCACAGAGAGGTGTGCACGCAACAAGGTGGTTTCATTGCTACGCAAGAAGTATATCAGCTTGGTGCGTTCACGTGCATCCGAGTTATCCACCGTGGTACGATGAATACTATATCATCTGATTTGTGGATGTCCGTATTGCTGACTGCCAGAACCTAGGTAACCGCTTCCCGTCATTTATCACACGCAGCGGAGAAACGTTGGTGGGAATGACCAGCCTCCTCGTCGGCCCTATATGGCATTTTTTTTTAAATTTAAATCGTGACAACTCACTGAACAGGGTGAAAATGGAGCTACGACTGTACCACTTGTCTTATCTTAGACGATCCCCCGCAGGGGCTCCAGACGTTGCGCGTCATCTGATGTATTGAAGATAGAATGGTTCAAAGGTGTGAACATTATCGTGCACTGGCTTGTATTTCGTTTATGATGGTACTACACATCGCACAACCTGATTGGATGACGGTAGGATTTTACAAACATCGGTTCTTGTTTGGAGATGCCTCTGAGTCGAGAGACCTGAACCTCTTTCCTCGGTCATGCGAACACCAATATATATGTAACAAACTTTTGGATCAGCCAACTGGAGGAAACATACAATCCAGAGCCACGACATTGTCGGCTCAACTACCCGCGGACCCGGTGCATAATTTCCTGATCGCCTCTCCAGGAAATCGGGGCTTGAAAACCAGCTCAAACGGCAACGCGTGAATAATCACAGTATCAGTGAAAGCGAGTGAATCGATCGGTGCTGCGGGATTTTCGGACACGTGGAATGCCCACAGAACGAACGCCGTGTTTATAAAAACAGACCTGTTTGCGACGTGCATTCCCGGACAAATCCTAGAGCGCCTTAAATGTTCAAGCCCACTCATGTGATACAAATCGAGGACATACCTGCGACCGAAGCCGTACGTACAAAAACGCAGGTCATCCCGCAACTTTCCTTCTTCGTTGAACCAACGCTGGGGATCAAACTTTTCTGGATGCGGGTAGACATGCGGGTCATTAGCGATTGCCCTGATAAAAATGAGAAAGGGGATGATAATGCCACTCCTGTTACACGAGCGAGCACATACCAATGATTTCCGATCACCGTCGCACCTTTGGGAATCAAATAGTTCTTCCACGTGATATCTGCCGTTGCGCGATGCGCAAATCCTAGATATGTTTTCAGATGCCCTACACAAGATATCCGCGTGAGTGAGTTGGACGCACCCCCAAGACTCACAGGTCGCCATCGCAGGGTCTCCAACATGAACGCGGTCACTTGGGGTAACATTTCTTGGTCACCAAAAGATGGCACTGCGAATATGTCAGTGTATAATTTAGCCACAACAACAAGAAAGGGCTGACATCTTTCCCATCCGACAATGTTGTCCAGTTCCTCCTGGACCCTAGCTTGAGCCTCCGGATGCAAAGCAGCTGCCATCATCATTATCGTGATCGCCGAAGCAGTCTGGTGATCCAAAGCGTTAGGTTCATCTCGCCACTGGAGGAAATTCAGACAATAGATTGTTAGGAAACTTACGGTATCTGAGCCTGCACCGAACATAGATCCGGCGACATAGGCGATCTCTCGATCTGAGATTCCATGTTCCCTTTGGTTCTCTAACAAAACCTTGGCGAAACAAGGTCTGGCATTATCTTTCTCCTAGATCAAGGAAAGTTCCCGTGACTCATCGCAGAATGAATGGAATTTCAATTTACCGTCTGTTCTCGCACCAACCTCAGCTGTCCTTCGAAAAGCGCGAGTTCTTCCTGGTGCCACTGTCTTAACTGTGCAAGGTAACCCGGGACGTACTTGAGAATAGGGTATGTGTCCACAAGATATGCTCCCGGACGCATGGCTCGACCGACGCGGGCTAAACAGCGGTTTACCGCCATAACTTCTGGGTCGCTGTACGTAGTCGGTGTGGTTTTTCCGTAGGTGATGGACATGATTACTGATGCAGCATACCTGGGATTAGGGGGTCTTAGCCGAGTCACCAGTAAAAGAACAATTGTGCATACCGTTTAGCATGCATCTGATGGTTCTTGGGATCTTCAAGGACGTCCAGCAGTACATTCTTTGCATGTTGAACCTGTAAAGACTCATACGTCTCAGCAACCTTGGGTTGTAATGTCACATGTAGGATTCTTGTCATAAAGGAAGCGAGATGAGTATTTCCTTTCGAGACGCGAAATCAAACCACCTGCGAAGTCTGCGAAGTCTGTCTCCAACTCCTGCCACGACAACCCTCATGCCACCTGAGAGCGTCTCTGCAGCCGCGATCGAACGAGGCCTGTCGGCAAGTGAGGCTCCTTCTTTCTCCATGATATCCATGGCTGCTTGATGACGCCCGATTATTATAAATGTTCGAGTTCCTTGTCTCAGAGAAAACACAGGGCCATACTCGTCGGTCAACTTGGCGAACGCGAACGGTGCCCTGCAGATGCCTGGTCAGATGATCCGTTTGTATCGGGGTGGAACGGCTTTACCTCGCTGAAGGAAGTTTGGTCCCGAAAAGCCAGTGTCCAGGGGGACCTGGGGGAAGTGGCAAACGCCCCCGAGTGCCAATGACATACTGCCTTGCCATGGACCATAGTCCACAGAGGAGCGCAGTGCCACAAACGAGAGTCAAATACCAATTCATACACACGGACAAGTCGAATCTCAGCGATGGGTACCAGGGTAATGCGAGTTTACCAGCAGTACGTGGGGTTACTTGAAGTCGAGTGATAGAGCTATCCTGCGGCTGTACTAGTACGTGAGGTTGTGAGGCACCGCTCGCAACTGCGGTGTATAATTAACAGGAACAGGAACCGGGTCCGGGACAAGCCTTCGACGGGTTCATCTGAACTAGAAATTTACCACTACATATGTGATCATTCTCTTGAAACTCGTCCTTCCTATCTCATCATGTTACCACACGTACGTGGTATTGCTTCGCAGTTGTCTGAATCCCCGGTTTTGGCAAGCGATTTGTCTTATGGCAAGTACTAGATCCACTTGGTTGTGAAGTGGCCGCGCCCGCAGCCTGAAACACATGGAGAAAATGGGGAACTAGGCTACAAGCAGCGGTGCCAACTATGCCGACTGGACGAAAGTCTAAGCCTTGGGTCGTTCAATTTGGTTTCATTGGGTACGTTGCAGTCATCGTTCCCATGTACTAACTCATCCTCCTTGCCACAGCAGGTACTGCCTGTAATAGACATACTACGCTTGCTTATCGATGTCATTCACCGGATATCTGTATGAGATCGAACCAACTCTCAGGCTAACGTCGCCGGTATTTCTTCGCCTGCCAGAATATCGCAAGTCCGGCGAAGTCCCGTACAAGATATGACCCTGGTGAGTTCATAGTTCCGAGGTAACATTCCTCACCTTTTCTCCACTGAGGTTGGGGCACTCGAAGGCTTCACGAACTTTTAAATACGGTAGTTGCCCGACATGAGTTTGTTCGGTGGCGGAGATATCACTTGGAGCCAGTCGGTAACGTTCTCTATCGGTCACAACTATCAAGTGATACTGTCTGACCGCCATGCTGCGGAACAGTAGTTGACGCCGCTACCGTTGCGATGGTTCGTGCTAGATTCACGTTATCGACTACCGTTGGGCCCGTGCGATCATAGTTAGAAATACACCTACAAAGATACACTGTATTACGCTCACATCTGCTGTAACTACTCGAGATCATCCATGTTATCCACGCCATGATCCGACCAAAAACCTCTCCCTCTATCGACAGTTCCATGTGGATCCACTGCTTGGAGAGCAGAGCAAAAGGCATTTTCGGCATCCTGTGCCGCCTGGTCAACCGCCTGAAAAGCACCTGACTCCAAGTGCGGAATTATAAAAAGGTTGGGTATAATATCGTCGCATGGCTGGTCAGGCCCAGCGGAAAAATACTGCATATAGAATAACTGGAAAATAAGTTGACAAGTAGGATTCAAGTCAAGGATCCTAGCCAAGTAAGGATGGAGGTGTTCTTTTGAGGACATGGAGTGATCACGCAAGGGCATTTCAAAATAGATGATTTCTGTTCATATTGGTCAGTCATCAATCTCATTTGAGTAGCACAAGCCTGACGCTTCTCGGAAGGTGCCGACATAGTTCCAGCACCTGCAGTCAATAAAGTCACCGATGACGCGAGAGAACCACCGTCAAGCGATCCAGGGGGAAACACGACCAAGAAAGAATCAGATTGTCCTTCAGCGAGGGGGATCTCATCAGTTCCATACAAACGAGGTGGGGTAATGATGCCGTCCACGATGGCAATGCAGCGAGCCACGGCGTGTACTTGACCCCGGGTGCGAAGCGCATCGGGGTCAGAGACGAGTTTCCCTCGAGATCGCAAGGAGCGAGGCGCGCAATTCGTTGAGGTCAATAGACACCGCGACCGAAGTGGATCAGGAATATCTTCGAGTTCAACAGAAAAGGGTTCGGCTGCCTGCGTTGTGCTAATGAGGTTTGAAATCTTGTGACCGAGGATGTAGACTCCGCCGTTTACAGCTGCGGCACGACAAAACCCTTGGGCTATCTCCCCCGATCCTCCATAATAACCGACAAGGAACGGCGACGAACCGTACCGCCCTGCGGACTTCAGACACCCACGTACCCGGTGCAGAGCAGTCAACACCGGCTCTAAACAGTTTCGTGACTAACAGTGGAAACGACAATTGTCATCTCACCTTGAGAGAAATTACAACAGGCGAGGGAGAACATGATCACTTTAGAGATCTCCTCACTCAAGCCAAAGGACTCGCGAAGGAATTCGTCGAAAGGAGCGTCCTCGTTACCCTGGAGCTCGGCACTTGTCTCAAATTCCCCCAAGGCAAACACGAGAAAACGCATGAGGCGACGTTTTTCGACCAGAGGAATACTCCGGTCCTGGAAAATACTCTCTTTGTTCTGCGGAACGCTCTGGACCTTGCCATCACGGTAAATTCCAACAGGGCCCAGTAGCTTATAAGAACCGTAGCGGGCCACCCCCGAGGAGATGACAGATGCTATGAATGGTCCGACTGATGGAATAACAGAGGGCGATAACGAGATCGAGTACTGTTTCGGGTGAGATGGGCAGTCTGGAGACAGGTAATCGGCGCGATAATGCACCGGCCCCTCGGTGGTGTTTGTTGAACGTGTTTCTGCCCACCGGACCAGCTCGTCCAACGTCAACGTTGCTTCATCGGCGCCATAGTATGGATTTGGATCGATATGGGCCACCTTAATTCCAGCCTTGGCGAGGGCACTGAGGGTGTTCAGTGAGCGGAAGATATGAACATCGAGTAACTCACGCAGCAGCGATCGACTCTGACAGCCCGGTACCAAGCACGATAACGTCGAACACGCCATCCATCTCTGCCATGATGTGTTGTTATGAGTAGTACTTGGTGGTACAAACACTACCCAACTCATCAAAGACTTGCCCTCAATCTCTAGTCACGTGTGTCCTGGATTTATCAAAAATTTGCGCGGTGATACAGCGTCATACCGAGTACTTGTCGGATTTACTTCCAGTCTGCCATGGCGAAGACAGACAAGGCTAGCAAAAAAAGTAAAAGTACTTCAAAGAAGGCCGATCCGACCAAGGAAAAGCCAGTAAAGCCCATATCAGCAAAGGAGATTCTTGCCAGGGCTGCGTCAGGTGCATCTTATCCGGCTTGAATGAATACCATCCTCTCACCCCGCATAGTAAAAAAAATAGCAGATTCTTCTGATGATTCGTCAAGCTCTGAAGTATCTTCCAGTGAAGAGAGCAACAGTGGTAATAAGCGACCGGCATCCACTCTTGCCAAGGCTGCTCCTTTTACATGTGCGTTCCATTTGGCTGCCGCGGTCATCACTTTCTGATTATTTGTCAGTGAAACCCGAACCGGGCGATTCGTCAAGCTCCGAAGGGTCCTCAAGCGAAGAGAGCGATACGAACGTCAAACAGACAGCGCCAACACCGGTGAAAACACCGGCAGGTGCGTGTGTTCTTTGGTGGGATAGCCATTTGATCTCTAATGCCTGGGCAGCTAAAAAGGCTGCTGAGTCGTCGGACGATTCCTCAAGCTCTGAAGAATCTTCGAGCGAAGATGGTGACGGAGACGTGAAAATGGCGTCCGTGGCCGCAAAGGCGTCTCCCGCCAAAAGTGGTTCCGCTCTTCCTTCTAAAAAATCATCGGACTCTGAGGATGAATCATCCGATGCATCGAGTTCCGAGGAATCCTCTGGCGGGAGTGATAGCGACGAGGAAGAAGAGGACAAGCCACCTGCCCCTGCTCACACCGTCCCCGTTGAAGGTTTGTTGTCCTCTGATTCTATAATTGCTGATAGTTCATAAATTCTATTAGCGAACAAAAAACGGAAGGCAGACGTCGAGGCTGCCGTCCCACCCAAAAAAGTCAAGGTAACGGATGGCGACGCGAACGAAGAGGAAACGCGGAGCATTTTCGTTGGCAGACTATCATGGAACGTTGATAACGACTGGCTAGCTCAAGAGTTTGCCGAGTGCGGTGAAGTTGAATCCGCACACGTTCAAATGGACCGCAACACTGGTCGTTCTCGTGGTTTCGGTTATGTTCATTTCAAGACTGTTGACGCGGTTGAAAAGGCCATCGCGTTAAATGGGAGGGAGATTGATGGACGTGCCGTCAATATTGATAGGAGCAACCCACAGGACAAGAAGGTCTCGGCTGAAAAACGTGCTCAGGCCTTCGGCGACTCAGCCAGTCCACCGTCCGCGGTCTTGTTTGTTGGCAACCTTAGCTTTGGTGTCGACGAGGACACGTTATGGGAAACTTTTGGTGAACATGGTGATGTCAAGAACGTTCGTATACCTACGGACCGCGAGTCGGGAAGACCAAAAGGATTTGCATACGTGGAGTTTAGTGAAGTTGACTCTGCTAAAAAGGCTCATGGAGCACTTCAGGGTTTCGAGCTCGATGGCCGGTCTCTTAGGTTAGACTTTTCGCAGCCGCGTGATAGCGCTGGCGGTCAGGGAGGCGGACAGGTGCGTCAATTTATGGTTTTTCGAGTACATGTTATTGAAAAAATTGCAGGGTAGTCGAGGAGGTCGGGGACGCGGCGGATTTGGCGGCGATCGCGGTCGTGGCTTTGGTGGTGATCGTGGTCGTGGTTTCGGTGGCGATCGCGGTCGTGGCTTTGGTGGTGGCCGTGGTTTCGGTGGCGATCGCGGTCGCGGCGGTCGCGGCCGTGGTGGAGACAGAGGTAGGGGGGGAAGAGGACGAGGTGCGCGGACAGGTGGTATTACGCAGTTTGAAGGCCAGAAGATTACCTTTTGATTGGACGCCATCCCTTCATCAGTTGAAACTTATTATGCATTTGCCTAGTACTTTGCGTACTTGACTCCCACTAGACGTGCAAAATGTGACACAGTCACCGGGTGATCAATCGATCTTCCCCAAGTTATAATTGACTGAACGGAACGGTATCGACGTAACTATCCCTTCCTCCCTTCTTGTATTGCCCTTCTTAGGGGGTTCTGGCTGGCAGGCAGCGTACCCGTTTTCTCTAGCCGATCAAAGAGTGCGAACAACTTCTCTGCCTCCTCCTCCTTCTCCTCGTCCGTCATAGAGATCGCATCGTGCGCCTTTTCGATCGTTCCCGTAATCGGATTGATGGGTAAGCCAGTGGCGGTCGTCATTGGTGCTCCCGACATGCCTGGCCGTGGAGGTGCGACAACCCCCCTTTTATGAAAGAGGAATCCAGCGACATTCCCGTAACCGAGGTATCCCGATAGGGTCGTCGCTAACGTCACTGCCTCAGCACAGAACGCAAACACGAACAATAGACGGGCCGCTCACCATCACAATCGCACATGGCAAAAAACATCTCTCCACAGACTCTGTTCAGACGAGTGTGATATACGCTTTGTAGGAGGCGTAGACACCTGCCCAACAGATCGGGTCGTGCCTCCAGTGGGTTCGTTCGATCCAGGTTGTCTGGGATGAACCAATGCCTTATCCGGAGTTTGGCGTCCTCGTCGCCTAGGCAGAAACGCGTAATAAGGATGACAAGAGGAGAAACGAGATCATCCAGGGCCTCCCCCTCCGGCAGCCGACTTCGAATGCTAGGATCGTCGGAGTGGATGTCACCGGGCATAAAGTAGGCAAGCGTCGCATCCAGCAGCTCGTACGCGCGCAACGCCGAGTCTTGGAGAACTGGCGTGGACGAGCGGGATCCCGACGAACGGGATAGTGAGCGCCGTCCTACTGACAAAACGCAGGATGCACGCTCAATTAACCGTGATTTCGTGTCTTTGAAACTGGTGTGACTGTCACGGTTCGATGACCCAGCGGATGATGGACTTGCGGGTTCGGGAGGCGTAGGCGCTGAGGATCGCCTCCCGAACCAGAGATGTCGATTAGTTGGGAGGACAGGGACTATGATTAGAGAATGGATAATGTGGGGGAGTGGCACGTCCAAAGGGTTGTTGGAAGGGGAGTTGACATGAAAAGCATGAAGAAGGGGAAGTAAAAGGCTGAACAAAGTTAGGTGAGACGGACAATGCATTTTTATGGACGGAGGAGACTCGCCCGTCTAACCTGGAGCTCCAATAATCACCCATCACTTTATCGTTGGCATCCGAACTTGTAACCTCGGGACTCTGTATTTCACAGTCGACGAGCTGCGAAATGGATCAGTACCGACGTGAAATAATTGATGCATGACGCACTTTGGGATAGTGAACAAAAAGATTGAATATTAGCTTGAGCAAATCTGTAATGGCTTCCCTGACGCCAGGGTGTTCTTCTTTCATCAATCCGACGAGGTCGTCCAGCTTGGATCCAATTAAGTCGACCGCGGTCCCAGAACCAGGCATGTTGGGTCGTTTATGTTCGACCAACCACTGAACGAATTGTGCGGCGGAAGAAATGGAGGCAGTGCAGAAGAAGAGAATTCTAGAGGCGAGAAAGACGTGCTCCACGGTGGGTTTCTGTGTATTGATGAGTGGGCGCGACGCGCAAGAGAGGGTGCTGACCTGAAGCAAGTCGACGCAGAGATTACCGCCGTCGACTTCTGGGCCAACAAGGGTGGCACGGGCGGGTTCGTCGAGAAGCAGGGTATTTGCGACGCATCGTAATGCATCATTTTTGACAGAATCGTCGATTTTGGTGGACAGTTTCAACAAACAGCGGAGATTTGATGAAGTGGCGAGTATGCTCGCCACTTCTGGTGTTCCGCCGAGGGCCTTGAGGGTGGTGAGGGCTCGAGGTACGTCTGGGACGATTGTGGGTCGTACGGAGGCACGGTGGGAGGAGAGGACGAACCATCCTTTGAGAGGCGAGATATGCTGTTATCAATCAGGGTGGCCTTGAGATCGTCGAGTATGAGCTGGGTCAATGTTTTCCTAGATCCTGCATCGAGTCGTTTCGTTGTCACGGCTGACGACTTGATCAGGATATGACCAACGGTAACCAAGACGACTACATCTTACCGACGAGGATGGTAGTGAATATTGCAGAGCTCTTTTCTCTGGACGTCGACGGTTTGAGTGCTGTATACTGATCAAGTGCTCGACTCATATCGGTGGGTAAGTTCAGGGTATCAACGAAACTTTTGTGTCACATATAGACCCGTTAATCCATCACTACAAGCACAGCCCCCGGACCGGGTAATTCCCTTCGATACAAACATGTACAAATACACGTCCGGTGTCGGATTTGTTGTTTCAAGTGTTGACGAGACGACGACATGCCCGTTCATAAGCCACTCATTCGCTTCGTTGGCAAGCGTGTCTGGTGTGCGTTACGGTCTCGTACAGCCTTGCTAAACGCTCACATATCCACATAGCGCGCGTACCAGCACACCCGCATCCAGCAGCACCGCCAGAGTACCGCAAGACATTCTCATGGGAGCGCAACGTCGAACATTCTTCTTTTCCCGACTTTTGGGATGCCCCTACTCGCTTCTGGAGACCGAAACACCATCAATTGCAAGAATTCGAAATCGATGCCATTCAGGTATGCATCGCGTCTTCCATGACGGAACCTATTGACAACGCCTACAGAGCGGTGGCGCTTCGCTGCACTGAAATAGACGATCAATCCTTTTCGGCGTACGCCAACAGGTGTTGCTCCACTTCAGCCTCGTCCATCACTCTCCAATTCCCCCTCGTTTTGGAATTCTCTTCGTCTGCCGTAGATACGATTCCAATCTCTATTTCTCCCGCTTTGTAATCCGTGGCGTGAACGGTAGACATGGCCTCAATCGCGATCTGTACCAATGTCAGCTCTGCAGACGACTCGTCGGCTACATCTCACCTCGATGACTTCGGCCCGGCTGAGCTTCTTGCCCGCGGCAGTAGCATCGTCCGCACCTCTCCCATTATCCAACTTTTTCCATTTCTTCTCCAAGTGGTTCATCGCTTCTTGTTGTTTCTGACCAGCCGCTGTCGCATGAAAGCCGACAAAATAGCCGGCCGGGTCGAGTTTGAAGCACTGCGGTCCATACTCGGGGTCGATGCCAATCAGAATCATCGCTATGACACATGTCAAAGAACTTCTTGTCGCATTAGCGAGCGACTCACAGATCCCCAATGGTCTCATCGCTGCTCGTTGGGTATAGACTTGATTGATGTTCGCCAACCGTCGCGCCAGTGCGTCGGGGGTGACCTCGTACCCATACTTGTATCTCCACTCCGCCGCTTCGCTTCGAGCACGAAACACTTGTGCCTTGGCATCAGCTAATAGAACGTGAGCCATGGTTAGGGCACCGCTGTCGTGAACCTTACCGATGAGACCGGTCATCACACATCCGATTGTCGGGGTGATGCTAAACAGATGTGTGACGGACGCGGCATCAATGAGTTTATCCTGCCCTGCGTGAGCGTTGAACGTGCTCATCGTTGAAACAACGTACGGGGACTTTCTTTTGCGTAATGACGACCGACGTATCTTTGCCCCTCACCGAGATGGCCGTGTGTCCAGAGCCAGAGATGGCCTTGAACGCATACTCTATGTGTTCCCGTCAATTCTATGCATCCCACTGTCAGTGAACACACAATAAACATACCAACTTGATACAATCGTCCTTCGGGTGAAAATACGGTGAGATATCTGTCGTAGGATGTTCTCGACATTGCGGTACAACGAGGAGCAACGCAGACGCGACGCGCAAGTGCGATCTATGTGTCACGCATTGTGACCATATAGTCACACGCTGATACTATCCTGTGCCTACTCTGACCAAAAGTTTGGGACACCCGCAATGAAAGAATCCGTGTCCACACAGGCACCCAAAGTCATGCAAGTATAGCTGCGTGACGTCCACAAAGGTACTGACATCTTCTCAGAAAGCAGCTCCAGTTCAGTATCTTGAATGCTCAGGACACCGTAAAGTTGGCCGAGTTCCAGGTCACTCATCGGGACCTGTACACACCCACCGATCGACTGCCTGTCAAGGATGGTGTCCTGGACCGACGTCTTGTAAGTGTTTATCGCCGCCTGAGAAACAGCCATTGATCTAGGAATGTAGGGTACAACGGAGAAGAACGCATTCTGCGAGACTTGCGGATTAAATTCCGTCGATTGCGTCGGGCACTATGCATACATCAAGTTGGTCGTTCCGGTTTTTCACATCGGTTATTTCAAGCATACGATCGCGATATTACAATGTATATGTAAGGTAGGTGCGACCATATTTCAATGTATTGCTCTGATCGCTTTTTCAGACCTGCGCGCGCGTCATGCTCGAAGAGCCTGATCGGCGTACTTTTCTTAAACGTTTTCGTCGACCCGGTCTCGAAAATGTACATCTCCAGGCTCTGTGCAAGACGGTCAACACCATGGCACGAAAAGTCGTGTATTGTCCGTACTGCTCAGCCACGAATGGGGCCGTTAAGAAAGTTGGTGCCTTGAGGATCATACACGACAAATTTAGAGCGAAAAAGACAGTTGATGAGATGGAGAGGTGGAAACGCACATTCGCGCCTGCAGTGGAAGCGCAGAAGGAGCTTGGGATGTATCTCAATAAAGCAGTGCACGAGGACCTCAACCCACTGAAAACCCTCGATCTCTTCAAGAGGATATCGGACGAGGTGAGTCACTGCGGCCGACCGCCCAGCATCGAGCTGACGATATTGCTTAGGATTGCGAATTGCTTGGTCTCAAGCCCGAGTTTGGTCGACCGGAAGAATATATCTGGCAATATATTTCTGTTCCGCCCGTCTGCATCCGTCCGTCCGTCGCGCAGGATGGTGCTTCGAACGAAGATGATCTTACTGTAAAGCTCACGGAAATAGTATTTACCAATGCGCTTATAAAACAAGGTCTCTCGAAAGGCGCACCAACTGCGCAGTTCATGGTGTGTTTCATTCAGTGGAGGTGGTTGTATTCTCATGTCGTTTTACCAGGAACACTGGGAATTTCTACAGCTTTCTGTTGCGATGTACATCAACTCAGAGCTCCCCGGAGTCCCGTCTCAGGCTGGTCAGAAACCCATGAGGGGCTTTGTGCAGCGACTAAAGGGAAAGCAAGGTCGTTTTCGAGGTAACCTCTCGGGAAAGCGTGTTGACTTCTCCGGTCGCACCGTTATCTCGCCTGATCCCAACTTGCGTATCGACGAAGTCGCGGTCCCAGAGCGAGTGGCTAAAATACTGACCTACCCGGAGCGTGTCACATCCCATAACATTGAAGTGCTCCGGCAGGCAGTTCGGAATGGCTGCGACGTCCACCCCGGCGCAAATTATGTCACTGCAGGCAGTAGCGGTTTCAAGAAGTATCTTAAGTTTGGAAATCGGAGTGCGATCGCGGACGGCTTGCGTGTCGGGGACGTCGTGGAACGGCATATTATCAACGGAGACATCGTCCTCTTTAATCGGCAGCCCAGTCTACACAAGGTAGAGTTTATTGGAACTGCTTGTCTCTGTCTCATCTGCTGCCTAGCTCTCTATCATGTGTCATCGGGCACGTATACGGCCGTGGCGATCATTCCGTCTGAATGAATGTGTTTGTGGGCCTTACAATGCTGATTTTGACGGTGACGAGATGAACCTTCGTAGGTGTTCCAACGTGGGGTCGCTGTTGCCGTGCCTCATCTAATTGATAGACGTACCGCAAACGGAAGAAGCGCGAACGGAAGCCCTTGAACTCATGAGCGTCGAGCATAATCTTGTGACCCCTCGAAATGGCGAGCCCGTCATTGCAGCTATCCAAGACTTCATCACCGCCTCGTATCTTATGACAAAACGTGACAACTTCTTTGACCGCCGTCAGTTCACCCAAATATGCTGTTATTTCGCAGACGCAGATCTCCAAATTGACATACCCCCACCCACGATCTGGAAACCTGTCCGACTTTGGACTGGGAAACAAATTTTCAACGTCCTCATGCGCCCGAATAAAAAGTCGAAGGTTCTCGTCAACGTCGAGTCGAAATGTAACAGGGTGGACGATCCGAGGGCGGACTGTTACGCTATGAAACCGCTTCCGGATCTCTCTCCCAATGATGGGTGGCTTGTCGTCGTCAACAGCGAGATCATGTGTGGGGTTATGGATAAGGCGACCGTCGGAAGCGGGAAGAAGAAGTCGATATTCGGTGTGATATTGCGCGATTATGGTCCGCACGAGGCGGCTGCGGCAATGAATCGCGTTGCAAAGCTGTGCGCTCGGTGGCTCAGTGGGTCTTTTCCTTGGTCTAGAGAACTACTGTTGACATCCCCATCAGCTAATTTCGGGTTTTCCCTCGGTATTAATGATGTTATCCCTGGGCCCAGGTTGCGAGGGATGAAAGAGAAGAAAGTAGAGGCAGCGTACGCCGAATGCGTTGACCTGATCGCGAAAGCAAAGAAAGGACTGCTAGAGAACAAGCCGGGTTGTAATCAGGAACAAACACTCGAAGCACTTATATCCGCCGTTTTGTCCAAGGTCCGGGACGAGGTCGGAAAGGTGTGTATGGAGGAACTTAGCCGTCACAATGCCCCTCTTATCATGGCTACTTGTGGGTCGAAAGGTTTGTGGCAAGAAACGTGCAGTTGATGCAGTTTTATCTGAGATCGATGACAGGTTCCGTGATCAATGTCTCACAGATGGTGGCCTGTGTTGGGCAGCAAATCATTTCTGGAAAACGTGTTCCAGATGGTTTCCAGGACCGTTCGCTCCCACATTTTCCCAAGAAATCTAAAGAGCCTCCATCGAAGGGTTTCGTTCGGAACAGTTTCTATAGCGGTCTTTCGCCCACTGAATTTTTATTCCATGCTATTTCGGGACGTGAAGGTCTAGTGGATACCGCTGTCAAGACGGCAGAGACTGGATATATGCAGCGACGTTTGATGAAGGCTCTGGAAGACCTCAGCACGCAGTACGATCTTTCCGTCCGTAATTCCACGGGAGGAGTCGTACAATTCAAGTATGGAGACGATGGGCTTGACCCAGCTTGTCTCGAGGGGGATGCCCAACCGATAGAATTCGAGCGGTCTCTGAAGCATGCATTGGTATGCACATCATATTCGCGCCACATATAGGACGTAGCTGATGCAAGGAATGTAGTCCATAGGAGGGAGGCATGATCGTCCCTTGTTGCCATTCGAGATCCTGGAGGTCATGGATTGTGAACTGGCCACACAAAAGTTCTCAAGCGAATGTACTCCAGCGTACATTGCTACCGTCCGTGATTTCATCGCGAACGGTATCGTCAACCGTCTGGCAGGGGTCAGGAAGCGCCATGGGATGTTCGAGGCACTACACCGATCTGAAGAATGGGATGTCGACACCGACCTTTCCTTGGGAGCAACCCGTACGCCGTCTCGTTCTCTCTGAGAGCTCGTCCTCCTATCTTGTGTACAGGTGCTGACAAGGCGATCGTTGACAATATGGTCAAAATCACCAAAACCCAGTTGCTACACTTCCTGCACACTTGTTGGGTCAGGTATGTCAAAGCCAGAATTGAACCGGGTACGTGAATGAAGTCCATTTCTTCGTCACGACAACTAATAGGATTAATATAGGGTCGACCGTCGGTGCCGTCGGGGCACAGTCCATTGGTGAGCCCGGGACTCAGATGACTCTCAAGACTTTCCACTTTGCTGGTGTCGCATCTATGAATGTCACCCTGGGAGTGCCACGTATCAAAGAGATCATAAACGCGGCCAAACTTATCAGCACGCCTATCATTAGCTGCAAGCTCGTTACACGCAACAGCGAACCCTCGGCTCGCATCGTCAAGGGTCGTCTGGAAAAGACGCACCTGAGTGATGTACCTCCCTATCACTAATGCCCTTCCGCGACACTATAATAATTTCCTGTGCAGGTCGCTGCCGTCCTAGAAGAGGCGTGGGCGCCAGAGTATACATATATTGGAATTATCGTAGACATGGACGCCATCAAGAAATTACAGGTTGGTATTTCGCAGTTGAACCCGTAGTGCGCAAAACTCATGAAATTCATTCTCTAGTTGGAAATGACGCTGGACGATATCAAGTGGGGGATTGTCAACGCTAAGAAACTCAAGGTCAAGCAAGAGGTAAGCGCTTTTGTCTTCAACATCTGGATTCGCTGGAATCGAATACGGCATCAGTCCATAACTGTTATTCCGCGTCGGAATCGACTTCGCATCTATGTTGACGGGCCCGACAAATACTATCGACTGCGTGAACTTAAGCGATTATTGCCAGAAGTGGTTGTCAAAGTAATTCTCCAGACAATTCCGCTGGTATTCATTAATGACCTTATGTGTCAGGGCGTCCCTTCCATCGAGCGTGCAATTATCAACATCAAAGAGAAAGACGACTCTAAAGGCAAGAAAGGGGATAAAGAATTGCTCGTAGAAGGATATGGTCTTCAAAAAGTCATGACGACAGAGGGTGGGCATTCCTTTCCATGTGATTGTGATCCCATTTATCTCGTAAACGCAGGTATTGTCGGTGAACACACGACATCTAACCATGTTATCGAGACCGCCCAGGTTCTTGGCATTGAGGCTGCACGCCGAACGATCATCAATGAAGTCCAGTTTACCATGTCAAGCCATGGAATGAGCATCGACCCTCGACACGTCATGCTGCTTGGAGATGTCATGAGCTACAAGGCAAGAACTCGCTGCGGGATTCGCGGCCTTCCTAACACTCTCCCAGGGTGAAGTTCTCGGGATCACCAGATTCGGTGTGGCAAAGATGAAGGACAGCGTAATGATGCTTGCATCATTTGAGAAGACGACCGACCACTTATTCGACGCTGCTGCGTTCGGAAAGAACGACGGTATCTCGGGGGTGTCTGAAAGCATTATCATGGGCAATGCAGCGGCGAATTGTGGAACATCAATGTATAGTCCAATCTCCTGGTTCGACATACGTGGTGCTGATTCATGATTTAGGCCGGCCTTGTTCTTACCCCTACCTAATATACCAAAACCGCGGAGACTGCTGTTTGAGGGGGCACTATAGCACTGGCTTTGCGATATGAGTTGTTACCTTTTTTTATTGAACTCAGGTACTTTGCAAAAATATCATCCATGTACAACAGCCACAAGGAATTTTCTACAACAAATTACATTCTGCATTCTTCTCATCACGACACTGTCTGACAGTTTCATGGTAGTGGCCAAAACTTCCTGAACATTAAGTATCCGTGAACGTAGGTACACTACAGTTGGTACTTGCTATAGTAAGTACAAGCACTGTCAAACAGTGTACTACGGTTGAATGAAGAACGAATGAATGGGCGAAAGCCCGCGGCAAGGCAATGGCTGGAGCAAGCTGCGTAGGTGGGACGGGCCCCTGACGCAGCGGGCGGTCCGGCCGGCGTGCGATGCAACGGGCAAAGGAGGCGGGTGCAAGCACATGCGTCAGGGGACGATGAGGCTGTGCACTGGGGCGAGAGAGCTGCGCCACCTCAGCGTCCTCAGTGCTTGAAAGGCACCAGGTTCATCTTCAAAGCAAGTTACCGAGGCATTCTACTGTACTTGCTTATTGGTTGAATGCCTTCATGCATGATTATGATTGTACCAAGTATAAATCTATCATCGTACAGCCAACATGCTAGATCTGAAATCAATGTAAATCGTCTCTGCGGGTATCGTGTTGTCACCAAACAAGAAACTGAGTTACATATTTAATAACGAACCCAGAAAGTGTCTAAAAAGAGGGTAAACGGAACGACGAGTGGAATGTCAGATATGCGGAATATTAAGCGCTTGCCTCCACCTGGTGCTGCTGTTTCTCCTTCAACATCTCATCCGGACCAGGTGAAACCACGTATTCATCTAGACCAGTGAGGCCAAGGCCCGTAACGGCTGACAGCCCGCTTGGTTCCATAGTGTCTTGCTCGTGTCTGCCCTTCGTGCGTTCGCGTCCGCGACCTGCTCGGACCGAATCGTGATCGTGCTCTCCGTCGCGCCGGTGAGGTCTTCCGCGTTCCCTCTGACTTCTTGGTTCTCGTTCCCGTGGGTCGTCTTCCGCTATGTCTCGCACTCCGTTGTCTAGGGCCATCCTCCTAAATAATCCATTTGACGTGGGTTTGCCGTAGTTGTGCAACGTCTTCACGATTGCGATGAAATAGAGCAACCCGAGGAAAAATAGGGCTGAGATCGCAACCCTTGGTCCTATTGCAGCGGTGGGGCTAAGAAGCTGTGGGGCTGCGGGGTCCGCGGAACTTCCATATCGCCAAACGAATGCAAGGATAGCGACGATAAAGAAGATCATGGACCTACTTCCACATACGTTGCGGGAGAAGATGTCGATTTGGGGGGTTCATGACGAGAACAGGGTGAAAGCAATGATATGTAAGCCCAAGTCATCTATGGCGAATGAGCACCAAACGCACCAAGCAAGCCAGACCGCAGGCATAGCCAATAGCACCCACACATTCCACAGGACAAATGTAGTGGTTCTCGCTGCTTCCTATGGGAAAGACGTGAGGATGAAAGAAGAGGAGAAATAAGTTGCACCCACCTCAGCCCACCGTGTCGCCTTGTACATGCTTCTCATCGTCCCGAACCTAACAATATATATACACCCATACGACAGACTCATCATTGCCGAGGCCAACGAAAGGAGTGCAGCTGTTCTGATGACAGGGTCATTTGCCATTACCTGGCTCTGGAACATTGAGATGATAGCTCTGCCATTGAATGTAAGGTGTCATTAAGGTGCTCCCAATATAGGAATGAGTGGATACAGACGAATGAAGCAAAACGGAGACAAGGTTCAACGTTTTCCATTCGCGCAATAAGGAATCGATGAACGCTTCCCATGATTGTTTAAATCTGACCAATGCCGGCGAAGCATTGGTGGTCGTCCATTCATCGGGGAAAGGCAGGGCAGAACCAGGATGGTAATGAACACCGGGGGGTATGGGGCTTGACGTGACAAGTTGTCGTTGCTGCAGTTGGCGAGAACTGGAATATGTGTCAATCATACGTTCCATATCTGGTTTGCTAAGCTGGGCGCCTTCGTACACCCTCGCGATCCGTGAAAAATATAAGGAAGGGAGGCGAAGAAGTAAGTGCAAGTAGATTTGTCTGGGAAGAATCTCCAAGATGAAATAGCGCGCACCCCGAAGAAGGGAAAGGAAACGATCTTTAGGGCTACAATCCAAGGATGCGAAACAGCAGAAGGGATTTTCCTCGCACGTTGGGTCAAACGAGAGGTGGTTCTCAATGTCAGGACTATGAAAAGAAAGACCACGGAGACGAGTGCGGAGCCGGAAAGGGTCAACAGGAATGAAGGGGTCCTCGCGGGAATGACGGAATGGGGACCAACCAAAGCGGCGTAGAGGGGATGCCGTTCTGGAATGAGGCGAAGAGGCAGGTGGAGGGGATTCATGTCCAGGCTTCTTTGGGGGACTAGTAGCCCCTCCCAAGCGCAGAACGGAGGGCGGCCGGATTGGATCACTTGAACGGGACATCCGTGTCATGGTAGACTCAATCCCTCCGGTAGTTTGAGAGATGGCCTCGCGAAGAAGGGGGTGGACCTGGACATGCGTGCGAGGGTTGTGTTTTGCAATTCGTGAGGGAGTGCGTTCGCCTTCGAAGACGACACGTTGATGAGAACTGTCTCCACTTGACTCATCTGGTGGGCTGTCATGGGGATCCTCAGGCAAATGAAGAAAAGGTCGTGCAGAAAATGAGCCCCAGGGGTGAGAAGCTGGGGGAGAAGTAGGTGTGGCAGTCTGTTCGCTGCGAATGGAACGATGGGAACCAGGAGAGATCACATTTGGTAATGCCGATAGCCTCTGATCAAAGTTTTCAGGTTCTACAATGTCATAAGAGGTTGCACAATGTATGGTTTATGGATACACGACATGCCTATGGTAGGATGTAGTGAGTCCTCAGTCGGCTGAGGTGGAGGAATGGCTGACCCACGAGAGTCAGAGGAAGGTGGGGAATTTGCACGATTCATGTACGTGCTGCCAAAGTCAGACTGTTATCGTTGGCAGGTCGTGGTGGCAGCGAAAGTGGATGAGCAGGAAGGAGTCATCTGCCGATGCAACGGCCTTGCTTAAATAGAGTGAAATGCACATCCTGTGCCGTAAGTTGATTGGGAGGAGGCCTGTTTTGTGGGGGTGTTTCTACCCAGCACGACCTTACTTCTGGCCATGCACTCCAAATATGGAACACCGCAAATTGCAAGCCAGCACACAGTAGACTAGTCTCGTTCCCGACGTTCTAGGGCACAAGCGCTCCTTACCCGGTGACAGCTGAGTTCCAATCGGAGGCTAAACGACCGAAATGGTTGCATTTGGTAGAGGAGGGGGTAGGTCCAGTCCAGCCCGGTAGTGATTACTAATCATGTACATCAGCGTCGGTATTAGTAATGCTATCGATCTTATCCATGGACAGTGACGACGATCTGTGGTGTCAACTCGAATCCCTCGAGGACAGTGAATGCGAGCCTGATTGCACTTGCATCGGGTGTCAACTTGCTAATACAACACCTGACAACCTTCCTCCACTGCCTGATGAACCTGATGAGCTCCCACCACCCATCCAGCTTGAGCAAACTTGCCACAAGAAAGCAGCACTGTGAGGCCAGGATATCTTACTGAAGGTCCTCTGGATTCTTGATCTCATCAGCAATGAGGGAATGTCCTTATTGCTTTTCCTCGACACTCTCAGTTGGGGAGATGAGGATTGCATGATGAATGACCATGTCCATTTTGCTCATGCAGGTCTTTTGGTCAGTGAAGAACTCCCAGACATTCTTGCATGCTGGTACAAGCCTCCCCACAACAAGAACAAGGGGTGGTGACTTGCCAGTGCATGTCTATTTATGGAAAACTTTGCCATCACCTGCATTCTTCAATTACTTGAGCAGGATATGGAGCATGTGGCACCCCTGTTCACCTCACCACCATCTGAGCTATCCAAAATTCACCTCACATCTTTTGACTTCAAAGCTTTTGCCTTGACACTCAAGACACAGTGCCCAACAGCCTGGAGAGTTCTTGAATGGATGTCATATAGTGACAATCAACAGATGCACAACACTCACAAGAGTCCTGAAACTGTACATGTCTCTCAAATTCATCATTGGTCTTTCAACTAAACTGTTTGAATGGTGTTAGGTTATTCTTCACCAGCTATCACAGGCTCAGTACACATGCTCACATCACTGCAATCACATTGCCAAACTGTGGGCTATTTACTTAAAGGCCTGCAGTCTCTCTGCCTGTGCATTTGATGCACTTCATGCCCTTGGCCTTGTCATGAGCCACAAATGGACTGCAAATGCATATGGAACATTGTCATTGTTGTTATGATTTGCCCTTTCTCTTTTTCTTACTTAACTCATTCCCACAAACTCATTTCATTTCCAATTGTTGACATAATCATTCCATAAGATTCCACTTCCTTCCATTTGCTCAGTCAGCAATTGTTCCATCATGTTCTGTGACATTCCATGTAGCTACCATTTTAGGCATACTTCCTTTTACAGTATTTGCCCCTGTTTGGCTCCCTTAGGTATATATACCCAGCTCGCTGTGGGTGATAAAAGTCAGGTGGGTGCAAGGTAGGGCAAGTATGTTCGTCCCTGGGGTTCTGGAGGTTAGGTTGGATGATGAAAAGGGTTTGCTGAGACTGCCTGCAGCACTGGAAAGAGGTCCAGAGGACTAGGAAGAAGAGGATGGCTGAAAACCAAAATTCCAGACTAGGAGAAGGGAATTATATTCTGGATGAGAATGAGGTCCGGAGGACAACTCTGCTGATGCGAAGGGACTCAGAATTGATAGGAAAGAGTGCATGGATGATTCGATTCTTGTTCTGGAAGTATCAATACAGAATTTATAGTCCAGGTATACCCAAGACTGTAACCAAGGAAGTGACAGGTACATGTAGTATGTGCCTAAACACACTGGAAAGTGTTCCAGATGTCAATGGTAAGTATAAATGCATATGCACAAACAAGATAAGGTAAATCCATAATGAAATAGACATATTCCGGATTGAAATGAAGGTTTTCCGGAGCAGATAAAGTGATTTCCAGAGTGGATAAAGTGTTTTGAAGTCCGGAAAAGTATAGGATCACTTCAGAACAGAAGGAACGGGACATAGGTCATTTTTGGAATACCTAGAACACTAGAAAATAGGGGTTTATGAACATAGAGAGTGATGGCTCTCTACATTGCCCATGTATATTCCCCAAGTAGTTTCTCCCTTCTACTCTCACCACTACTCGAGTACAACCACCAAATCTTACTGCTTTCTTCTCAAACCTCTCGCTCGACCTTAAGTAACCCTTAAGTGTCTCACCTCGAACTCAACCTACATTTACTTGTAGTGTCACTACCGTGACTAGGCTTGAGACCATCGTCTCAACCCTATACCCTGACTCAGACCAGAGCTCGTCACTCTCGTCTGTCCCTTGTCATTGGACCACTTGTCCATCTCCTTGAACCCTTGAAGGGCTGCACCCGATCCTACCCAGACCAGGTGTAACAATTGTCAGCAATGAATTCCCTGTCCTGTGCCTTTCTTAGGATATGTGCTAATGGGTCAAGTGAGCAAATAGAATCACTAGTTGATCTTGTAACAGCAGTT
>JBBPLR010000196.1:0-31730 GCA_038089915.1 Sutorius australiensis | reverse complement strand
TTCCACAGAGCGGACTATCATGTTGAAGGGGACCAACGAGTCGTTCTCCGCTGGTGATGCTCCAGATGCTCGCTGTCTTGTCAGTGGTCCCCGTCGCAAATCGAGTCGAGTCGGGAGAAGTGTCCACCGTGACCACCCAGTTTGTGTCCTCCACTTCGATGACCTCTTCTCCCAGCTCCTCGTCCCATACACTTGCCCCTTCCTCTGTCCCACAGACAACCCATTTATGGTCCCTTGACACAGATTCCGAGTTCACGTCTTGCTTTCCGACTTGTCGACTCCACCGCCGAACCCCATCCCAAGAGATGGATCCCATCGGGATGGAACGCAATGGAGTACACCTAATGTGAACTACCAGTTTGCAGTATTGTTGGGTCTCGTTGAATTATCAGCATCGCTCTCACTTCTCAGGTCGGAACAACTACGCACCGGTCATTGTCGACATTCTTGCTAGCGGTATAGGTCGGGAGCTTCAAAGGGTCAGAGGAGAGGGTTTCAATTTGCCGGCAGCCCGCAAAGTTGCATACAGTTCTCAATATGGTCTGTGCCTCGTGTCTCTGGCGCTTGTTCTTATCTCTTGTTGGGACGAGGCAGGCAATCAATACTGGTAGCATTTTTCCTTGCTCCCAAGGCTCGTCTTACTCCGTTGTGTGCCAGCCTGGGCGCGTGTTATGCGCTTCGCTGCAGGATCCTCGCGGGGTCTGACATACCCATGATGGCGCGCTTTGTATTATTGAGGACACTTTCAACAACTTCTGAGGGCATCCCTGGCGTTGACTATGCTCTCTCTCCTATGTTCGGACACTAGCATGAGTGAGCAGGCCGGGCGGGCGACTGTACGTGTCTCTATCATACAGTGCACCTCCAATTGAGGTGCGACATCTTGTGTTCGATTCCTCTGAGCATGGGGAGGGATCGTTACGGCGCCATGTTTCTCAAGTGAGTGTCGCAACGAGCGCTGGAATTGGCATATAGTACAACATGCATTGTCGTTGGCATATATTCCTAACACACTCGTTCGGCACGATCCCTGTGTCAAGTCAGACCATGCCAGTGGTACAATACGGTACCCTGCTGGGTCGTCATTTCGATAGTGTTGAGATAAGGGCAGGTAACGCCTACCGAAGCACTGTCCTTGTGGACGATCTTTCTGTTTACGAGGGCGATCAGACATTTGTTTACGCGGGCTTGGTTGAGGTCCGGTGGAGTGATGAGTTCGGTGACTGTGGGCGATGAAAGGACGATACTGCATGGGTACATGCGCATACACACGTTTGACTCCACGACCATTGCTGTCGATCATAAACTCGATGACAGTTTCCGTGTTTCGGCGCAGACCCTACACGACGAATCTATTAGCTCATCTCGCCAAGTCGAAGCAATGTACGGACGGGATCGCTACCACGAAATTCGAGCGGGAGACACATGACGATCTTTTCGATCGCCAACTACGGCAGAATCAGGGGTGAGCCATCAACGACGACATGAGCAAGCGCACCATGCGTTCCTTTTTTTCCTTGGCGGTGAGCTTGGCCTTGCCCTTTTTCTTTGGGCCGGGCTTTGATGGAGCGAGTTTGGCGATAGCAGATGTGGCGGTGGTGAACGTCGTTTCGAGGTCTGCGATCTCGCAGGTCGTCTTGTCGACGTCCGTGATCGTACTGGCCTCGGATGCGGATGGTGGTAGGACTGCTTTTTCGGCTTCGAGTGCGGCACGGGCATCTTGTTCTGCTGGGGATCAGATGTGTGACGATGAGGATTGCCAAGCAACGCACCGGCGCGTTGCTGCGCCCGTTGAAATGAGACATCGGTCGGCGCCTGTGCACATCATCCATCATCACGGCGATGTTAGACCGGTGATACCCACCTGAAGCCAGTCGGTGGTGAGTGCATTCATGTCCATGGCATAGAGCCAGCTCGCAAAGCTCTCGTTGAATGTGCGCAGCGAGTCGCTGAGTCGCACGAGGTTGTTGACGTTGGCCTGCAATGCCTCTGCCTCGTCCACGAGCTCGGACAGGACGGGTTCGATGCATCCAAGTCCGTGTGGTGCATCTGGGTGTTGCTGAGAGCGAGAAAGTGCAAACAAGGATCCTTGAGAGACGCGACGAAGAGGTGTACGACCAGTCATAATGTAAGATGATGTCAGCAGCGCTTGAAACTGTTCTTTACCGCTGTGTGACACGGCGAGGTCAACCCTGTTTTTTTCTTCTTCTTCTTCTTGATGACTACCGCTCTTTGATCAACCCCATTCTGCATGTCACTGATCCTGAATCTTTCCGGATATTCTTCTCGTGAACTTGCTCACCACCGACCTTGATGGTCTTCAAGTCCACCAGCGTGTTGTCTTGTCTCTTGCCTACACGTCTCGGATTTGGTACGCCCGACTCGCCACGTAGTCGAGAAAACCAACAAGGACACTACGACTCTGCGAAGCTCGCTCCCCATGGCCGTCTCGGAGAACTAGAGCTCGATCCATTCCGCGGAAACCTACACCCTCTCTACCAGTCCACCGACGTCCTCGATACCTCGCCATCCGAGGCCCATCTACCTCCCCTGCCCGACGGCGGTATAGGTGAATCCCCCGTGCCGGTTCATCGCTCAAAGCGGTCCAGCTACACCACTTTCTTCGCCTTTAGCTCGAAAAGAAAGTCTGTCGCCCACGTCCCTTCCCACTCGGTCACTGGCAGATGGTTCGCTGGCAGTGGTCAGGCTCAGGTGCACCTCATCAATCCAGGGTCAATTCCATCTCCACTTCAGACCGACGAAGACGAGTATTATTATTCCTACTGCGCTGCCACTCCCGTTCCCCCGCACGCTGCCACTCCCCGTCCAGGACAGGCAACCGTGTCTCCATCCAAGCGGATATCTCATGATCTCGTTGGAAACCCGGATCCAGATTTGCCCTATTCCTCTCCAGTTGACCCCCATCCGTCTCACACCCACATTCACCACCCTTATGCATATTCTACCCCGCTGGGTTCGAACACATGCCTTAAAACTGCCAATACAGCTCCCTCTTTGCGCCATTCGGCCTCGCAACCCTTTGGGCTCGATACCAGCGTGGTCGCACACGACAGAATACCCCAATCCCATCACGGACACGGCACGTCCCAGAGTCAGCCAGACCTGGCACGGCCCCGCCTCAAGGCATCCATGTCCACCCCAAACTTGGCCTCGGGACCTGCGCCAGCCCGTCCTCGGTCACTTTTGAAAAAGAAACCCCCACGGTCAAAGATCCAGGAGCGCTGGTGGCAGGCAGAAACTTGGTGGGATGCCTTACTGTCGCCCTCTCCCCGTTTCAGGGTCAAGCCAACACCCCATACACCTACTACCACCGACAATCTCGTGACCGAACCTGCCGAAGCTGAGCCACGTAATATCCTAACAGTTATATTTCCCTCTGTTCCGGCCGCACGACCCCGTGCGGTGTCTGTCACACCTGTCACTCCCAACGTCAGACCCATACGACCGCTCACGAGGTCGCGATCCGCTGTCGATCTCCATGACCAACCATCCACCTCCGCCGCCGCGCGTGCCGGCTTCGAACCTGCATTGGAAACCCTCGTGGACGAACGCACACCCACCCCTGATCAGGTTCCCAGCACCGATGCCGGACTTCCTTTGCCGGAACCTCCCACCTCGCTTGCACAGTAAGTCGCCGTCTCCGCATTATTCCCACAAGTTGAGCTCGGATCCCTGCAGGGTTATTGGTGAGGCGGAAGCTTTCGAGCAACAGCGGGCCCGGTGGAAAGAGCAGGCTTCTAAATCGCTTGGGAACAAACACACGCGTTCATTCTCCCGCGCGCGTTCCAAGTCCCTTGGCGCAAAGCATACGCAACGACCCCAGACCGCGGAAAGCGCTAAAGCGCCGTTCAACCTCGAGTTTCTCGCGGCTCGAACGCTGCTCGGCAGCCAGAGTACCATGCCCACCGTGCATGTCACCGAATCCTGTAATTCCTTGTCCCATTCGAAAGCACTCTCCTGTTCGCATTCACAGTCGGCGCATTCACAATCTCACCGTTCCAACTCACGTGCATACTCTCATTCACATTCACATTCTCTAACCACTTCTAATTCTTCCAAGTCTTCTCGCCGTCTGTTGCAACGCGGTCACTCTCGGAACGGGTCGTGGGGTAAACCGGCATTTTTGAAGGCGGGCATGTTCTGCGGCGTTGGTGGGGATGAGTCGTTCGCGGTCTCGGCAGACGAAAAGGTGCCACCGTCCTCGAGGCACGACGTACAGGAGACAGCTCACCCGGCGGACACTGGGAGCACACCGGGCGAAGTCGGCATCGCGATCTCCTCGCCGCCGCCGCCGCCCCAGGGCTGCTTCGACCTCAAGCTGCCTGGCCATCCGTACACATCCGGACCCCGACACCGCGATGGCGACCAAGAGAGCCGCTGGTCGTCCAAGTACACGCACATGTCCTCTGAGTACGCCGGCCCGCACCCATCGGCGATCGATGCGAGTCTCCCATTGGGCACAACGAGCGAGGTGAGCCTACGACATCGACTACCCCCGCGCGCGGCGATCTACCCGCCCATCGCGTACATTGCGCATCCGTACCAGTCATCTGAACGCGTGAGCGATGCGAGTCGTGGTCGTGAGGCGGAGGGATCGGGACAATTGGTTCCGATGGCGGAGTCGGCGGGGGAACGGAATGTGTATCCGCATTTATCCTTCAGTCAAGCTGATTTCGAGCAGTATGGCGTAGGCGAGGCGCTCGTGTATGCGTCGCGTCCGCGATCGGAGGTCCCCTTAGCGAAGCAGGTCTGCGGGTGTATCACGCCATCGTCGTTGCCATCGCCCACGGAAGCGGACTCTACTTATGTATCCCGCCCCGAGTCTGTACCCGAGCCGGAGCCGAAGTTCGAGCAGCCAGATCGGTCGTCGGTTGCGGTGGGGAGCAACCCGTCCGTGACGAATTCGACGATCCAGCTGGTTGTGAGCGCGCTCGATAACCCTGATGACCTGGATGAGTTTCGGGACTTGTTTTACACGCCGGCGCAGGGGCATACTGCCGAGGGTGGGACTGAGGCAGAGGTTGAGTGCGGTGCAGTGGGTAGTCCGTTGACGCATCTGGTGCGGAAATTGAGTGTGCGGGTGCGTGGACAGGGCTGGGAGGGTTCACGGACTCCATCGGATGGGTGTGCGACGCAGGGTGAGTCGGAGCGGGGGACGGTGTTTCTGGATTTGCGGTCGTCGGCGTCGCCTGTGGATGTGTCTGTTCGAGGTGGAGACGAGGTGGTCATACCCCAGGACATGCGGTCGTCGTATACGGCGTCTATGCTGGATAGCCCGCTGGAGAACGACAATGATACGTTTGGTACGTATATGCGTGGTTTCGAATTGGGACGTTGCTAATCCCGTGCGCGGTAATAGGGTACCCGATCAAGCGGCACCTCGAGGCTGCCACTGCACCCTCAGTGAGCCATTCCTCGCTGCGTGTATCGACGCATCTCTCGATCCAAGATGGCGAACACGGAAGTGGCGCGGGACAGAGTGACAATAACAGCAGCAGCAGCAGTGACGACGGGGACGGAGAAGACGCCGACGACACCGCATTCCTGCGTCCTGCGACGAAGCGCTACCGATCCGTTCTCTCCGCAACCGACGCGGACGCGCTGCGTTCGAGCTATGTGACGACGTCGGATCTGTCGCGGATGTCGGCGCTCTCCGAGTTTCCGCTGCCGCCAAGCTCGAAGCCGTATCCGGGTGTCCTGGTCCATGCGCAGGCCCACGCGCAGGATCTGGGGTGGGTGTCGGCGTCGGCGTCGGTGTCGGGGCAAACGTATTTCGAAACGGCATCCGAGTCGCACTCCCGACCCCGCTCAGGGTCTTGCTCACGATCTCGGTCACGCGATGGGGGGGACCGACATGCGGAGGGCGAGGACGGTGAGGACAACCTGGGCGATCCAGTGGACGATGTGGATCGGACGTTGCGTGTATTGAGGTTAACCGACCGCGTGACGAGCCTGGTAAGTCATCGGTCGACGTTTGATGGGAGCGACGATGTGGATTATATTGCGCGGGTGCATCAGACGGATCCATAATCCAGTTTTCCCCCTCGCTCCAGTCCTCCTCTTCTCCTCGCTCACCCTCTCTCGTTTTCACTCTCGTTCTGTTCACTTTCGTTCATCTTCCATCATTCGATGCGGTCTTGGTTTGCGAGGTGCTTTCGGTCGCGTTTGCACACACGTTTTTTGTTCTTGGTGGGTTGGAAACAGTCATCATCAAAGTTGGCATATCGTTCGTCCGCTTTCTTTTTCTTTCCTTTCTTTCTCTTACACCGCTGGTACCCCTCTCGTATGCGACACCCCCCGTCCGTGTTCCCGTTTCGCCTTTTCTCGCGCTTCGTCACTTTTTCCTACTTATTTTGTCCGCCTCACGAATATAGCCATTTCAGCGATAGTGTATCTTTTTGGCCGTTATCAGATGTAGACATGGTCCACACATCTCCCACTCCATATTTTTCGGATGAACACGCATATAATCTGGTCTACATCCGTCGTGACGGTCAGCATTGTGCGAGCACGCAGACACTATCCGACAATCCAGCCACTTTGACGTTACTATATTAACCAGATCACCCCCTAGCATTCCAGACACGACGTATCTTGTCCCCTGACTAGCTTATCACGCTCTGTTCGTCCCGCCGCCATCTCCGGGTGTCCCCCCCCAGTGACCTACACCCCCCCCCGGTCAAACGAGATCCAGCTATCGAAACCCATGGCTGAAAGGAGGTGCGCTGGTGTGGTTCCTGTACCACATGATTCTACTCGTTCCTCAGGTATGTCGATAGTGACGGACTTTTCATGTTTACTGACTCCAACTGCCTCAAGATTTGTATGAAAGAGTATGCCTTGCCTCTCCCAGTGCCGGAAATCCTGAGCAGCCCACATTAAAGGTGAGAATGTGTTAGACATATTTCAGGGGCTAGGCTGATGCTAGCTTGCCTCTAGTGCTTCACTGGGGTCACTCCACACGCGTTCCAAACTCTCACTCATAAATTAGACGAGTTTCATTTGTCGGAAAAGCCAAGGTGAGTTTATCCCTTGTTATTTGACAAATCCTAATGAAGTCCTACAGATTGACATATATCCCGGGTCTCAATGAAATGATTGTGCAGTGGCCATTGCCTATCCACGAAATCTGTGTCGCGAAGCTCGGAAAGACCCTTGCACAAGCAGCAGAGCTTTTTTCCAACAATCATGTGGATACGACGGTTGAGATGAACACGAATGTCAAATCAGGAACGACAGGATTTTCTGGGGTCCCCAATATCGCCTTTATCGCCACTTTATTGACAAGGCCCACAAAAATACGACTTTGCGCCGTCGTTGAATGTGGTTTCACCCAGGACGTCATCGAGTTACGAAAGAAGGTCAAGAATATGCTTGATGATGCGCCTGGCATCATCATGATCATCCTGATCCTCGTGGATGAGACCAGGAAGTTCGAAAGCCCAAAGGAGGGCTCGGACGCATGGGAGAAATTTGCCGCGGAGGATAGCATCCGAGACATCAATAGCTTTATGGCCCTTGGCAATTACGACGAGACAGAAGGTGAACATTTTACTCTCAAACCCTTCATTGTTGCCCAACACAATTGGTGCGACATCAAGTCTGTCGAGTATCAAGTTTGGATCCTCGACGACGCCGCAGAAAAGATTGATATTGATCACGATGCAGCGATACATGGGGTGAGTGATTCAGATCCAAGCTACTGCCACCAGTCTGACATGATATGTGGCAAAGACCTTATATCCCAAACTCGATATGGGGAATGTTGAACTTGCCATTCGACATGGCTTGACGAGGGTCAGGGATTCAATTACCCATCTTTCCCAACAACTCCCTCCCAATACCATCAGCCAAAGCTTGCTCCCACTGGTAGATATACCAGCCACGCTCTCCTTCGACTGGGTAAGGATCCAAAGAGCGCTGGGGTCAGCGGTTAGTCGGACTGCGGCCTACCGTTATCAAACATGGTATGAGAATGTGTTTTGTGGTACGAAACACATTCGCGCAGACAACAAAGAATTTGTACCAAAGGACACCCTTCCGACAGCATCTCAAGCCTGAACAAAACCCCTTTAGCTGGCCATGGTCCCTTTTCCCTCTCGCAGCAGTTACGCATAGAAAGTATGAAAGTTGAGTTAGATCAATTGTAATCAACCACCACTTAGCAGGGACGCTCGCTCCGTCGATGTGACAATTCTAGTTTTGTGTTAAGGATGACGTGGGTAATATAATCAGTTTTTTGATGCCAATTGATCCACTTGATTGGCACCCGCATGATTCGTCCTCGCCGTCCTCGCCGCCCTCGCCGTCTGCACGTCGATCCCGCCCATCGTGCGACCATGTCCGAGACTGTGAGCAAGTCCGCGAGCGGGTTCGGGACAGCGACTCAGACGCCGTCTCGAAATACGTCTGCAACGCCGACACCCCGTTTCAGTGAAGCCCGACGCAATACACAACCCGGATAGGCTAAATTTGAAGCAGAGTTCTAATCATTCTAATCAGTTGCTATGAAGACGCGATGATGGGTACTACGCGCTGGCAGGTCCCTCGTCAAACAGGACGCAAATCCCTCTCGGGTCGATCTGTCCCGTCCCGATTGGACGTCTTGATTGTCAGTGCCAAGCTTGTATGGAGCCGACCCATATGATCGCAGCCTGGTGGAAAAGTCTGGAAATCCGGTCCGATAGACAACTCTGCAGTGAATAAATCAAGGCATGTCAATCAAGAAAAATGATGTTATATATTCCCCTTTGTGACTTTCCGTGACCCGACGGTGCCTCACTACACTCCAGTGTCCATGTGCCACGTGAATGTGTACCAAATTTTGAAGCGCTACATATGCTTCATGTCGATAACGGCTGGGTCTGAATAATACCCTGACATGCTCTTCAGCAGCCTTCCGGCAGCGATACCACATTTGTGGATATATAAATGTTGTGTCCGACGGTCCCTTTCACGAAGAAATTAAAATACATAGCCTCTCTATTTGTCCACTGCCAACGCGCGCGGCTCTCTCAACGCAACATGGTCATCTTCTCATTCACGTCGTACCGTTTGATTGCTTCTGTAATTGTGCTGGTGGCTTTCAAGTCCGTCGTGCACAAAGCATTGCTACTGCGAAGAGCCTTTGCCAAGATAAAGTATGTCCGTTATCGTCTTCCTAGTATCCAAGGTTAACCGACGAAATAGACATTATCCAGGGCGTTTACCACTATGGCTCAACCCGTCTGGTGCTGCAGCTCTTATACTCGGTCCCGCATTCCCTTGGCGTGGCATGGCTGGATACTATACTGGGAAATTCTTGCGTATGTCTCTCGGTTTCCTTCGCATGTTGTTTTTAACCGAGTAGGCATTCAGCATACAAAGAATGCAGAGCCACAGTGATTGCGTCTGTTAGGGTTTCAGCGGCTCAACAGTTCTTATGGCTCGCGGACGCCGAGGCAATCAAAATCGTTGCTGGGGATCGACACACGTTCCAGAAGAACGTCGAGGCGTACGAGATGATCAACATATACGGAGGCAATCTCGTCAGTTTGGAAGGGTCAGACTGGAAGCGCCATCGCTCAGTTGCAATGTCTGCCTTCAGCGAGGCGAGTCCTTCGCTTATCCAAGTTATCTTTACTGTCTAAATGCTGGCACTCCAAGGGAAATGTTGCGATGGTCTGGTCGGAAACCCTGCGTGTGGTCGACGGATGGGTCGAACAGCTTGATGCGGCTGGTCCCCATGTCACTCTGGATATGTTACCACCCATGGCGAAGGTACGATATCCAGAGTAACGCCTATGGAACCGAGTTACAGTTGGCTTTAGGCAACTCTTCTTGCAATCGTCACCGCAAGTTTTGGTAGACGGGTATCCTGGGCCGATGAATCGGCGGCGGAGCCACCACCTGGCTGCAAGCTTACCTTTCGGTCTGCTGTCCTTAACTCTGTTAGCAATGTTATCTTCAGAGCTTTAACCCCTGGATGGTTTTACCGATTCTCGTCGTTGATTCAAGTGCCTTACCTCTCTGCCCGCGCACTAATGGCGCAACTTGCGTTTGACGATTTGCGAGTTCACATGCTTGACCTCGTGGCCTCTGCACGTGCTGAAATACTGTCTGGTAAATCCTCGGGGGCTTCAGGCGCAGCATTGTTACGGAACCTAGTCGAGGCCAACATGAAGCAGGAAGGAGATTCGAAGATGTTGACTGAAGGAGAACTCCTCTCCAATATATTTGTGAGTACCTAGTCTGTGTTCATCTTTTGTTGCTCAGCCATCCGTCTGCCCTCAGGCTTTCCTTCTGGCTGGACATGGTATTTCGTGTTCTGAAATACTTGTGTTAGCCGATTGCTAATTTTTGGCCAGAGACATCATCTCATACTCTTTGTTTCGCTTTTGTATTGTTGGCCATTTACCCGGACCATCAGCAAACACTATACGAAGAAGTCTCTCGCGTGTGGCCCGCGGATGCACCTCTCGAACAGGTGGCAAAGGTAGGTTCCTCCCTTTTACATTCACGAACACTTCGCGAACCGAAATACCAACAGAACCATAAGGAATATCTGGACAAGCTTGTTAGTTTCATTTCCATCGCGAAATCTGTGCATATTAACACCCCCTAAAAGGTACACGCCGAGGCATGCATCCGCGAGACACTCCGTCTATTCCCCGCCGAACCCCGCCTGTTGAAAGAAGTGCACAGGGATACGGTGCTACCCGGTACATATTTCACCCCCGAATCAGAGGAGACTCCAGCTGTCGAAACTGGAAAGTTCGTGGTAGCTGTTCCGACAGGCAGCGCCGTCGTCATGGATATATGGGGGTTGCACATGAACAGTGAGTCCCCCTGTACACCGAACGAGATTCGTATCGTAGGGCTTATCCTCCATCCCGCGTCGCAGCTATGTATTGGGGAGGAGACGTCGAGGAGTTCAAGCCTGAGCGGTTCATCGATACCGAGTCCTACCAGTGGCCGAGGAATGCATGTAAGTGTGGATAATTCTGGTTCTCTGCTGGACTCACGTTCGTGTCCCCCAGTCCTGCCGTTCTCTGGCGGTGCAAGGTCGTGCATCGGTCAGCGATTCGCACTCACGGAAATGATCGGTATTCTCGCGAGCGTTGTGCGTCGATACGAAGTACGCGTCCCGGATGATCTGGCGAAGAGGCCTCTGGAGGTTCAAAAAGAGGAGCTGCTGAAATGGACGACTGGCATCTCGTTGACGCCGCTGAACGCACGTGTCAAGTTATGTCGGCGGGTCTAGTCTGAGCTGTAACCCATGTCATTCTACCTGACCTCTTGATATTTATGCGGATCCCCCATCATGCACCAATTTAGGCCTGTCGAAAGCTTGGTTGATATCCTGTATACACTGAATACATTTACGAAGGCCTCGTTCCCACTTGCTGAAACCAAAGTACAAGATAATACAAAACTTCGAGGGCGAGACGAAAGTGCGCGCTGGTGAGTGAATCATCCACATGACAGGTTTGTCAATTCTCCTTGGGTTGGAGGTACAGCTCTTCCGACTCGCCAACAGCCTGACTTCGAATGAGCCGGGATTGTTCTTCTGTAAGCAGCACTATGTCGCGCTTTAACAGCTTAAACAAACCACCCTTTGGGAATCCACGTTTCCGGGCCTCCTCGTCATCGTTTATTTGTTCCAATTTCTGTCCGAGATGTTGGTGGCCCCTCGAAAGCATTTAGGAGGCACGGCACGTACCACGACAAGGGACTCCTTAACCCCAAACACCGCATCGCTTTCAATGAATGTACACCCTTTGGGATAGAGTGCGGTGACGAGTTTGTGGTAACCAGGTGCTTGCACCATCATATGGAGATGGTTTGGACGCATATTGTGCCGGCCTTGGGAGATCAAGAGTTCACCGACCGGACCCTAACGTACAAATCAGGATCCCCAACAAGCGGGGTAACCAAATGGGTGCTCACGTCGCCCGGGATGGGGTACGCAATGGGGACGATGGCACGGTACCTAAAAGTACCATCCTTGGCCGTACGCAATCGGCCGCGACAGTCGGGCCGGGTTCGGTCCGCGTATTGCGTGTCATAGTACCCTGACGAGTGCGAGCGCGCTATTAGAGATGTACGAATGTGTGATTGCAGACTTGCCGTTTTCATCCGTTTCCCATGTTTCGATGATAGCGTCTGCGATAGGCTTGCCTTCCGTTGTCAAGACCCGTCCTTCGACGCACATGTACTCTCCTTTGCCTTCGGATGCAATCGTTCCGCCGAATTCGACTGGGAATAAGGATTAGGCATAGAGTGTCGAGCACGTTCACAGAACTTACCGTCTTCGGCGTCTTCGGTGAAGAAAGGACCCAAGACGCTGTTCTCCGTTGCGCCACCCTCGACGGGGTTGTTGAGGGAGTCGACCAAGGCGGAAACGCCCAACACGTCGGACAAGAGGATCATTTCCTGGCGCAATGGCGTGCATGTCTGACCTACTCGAGTCAGAAACTCGATGGCAGTCATCCACTCGTCTGTGGAGAGGCTGTCGAGTGGTTGGTGTTTGACGCCAGGGGGTCTGATAAGGATACCACGTACTTGGTCTCCCTGACAAAAGCGTGAAGGTGCTTCACGAGGTGTTGGTATATGAATTTGTGTCGTCTTGGACCACATCGAGCAAAGCACTATGTAGGTATTGGATAACGTACGGGTTAGGTGTTTGCCCGAGAAGTAGCAAGAGGTTTGCGGTTATGATATCTGGGCTATCTGGGAGCTATCGGATCAAAGTCAGTAGATAATAGACTTTGATCCAGGGAAACGAACCGGCAGAGAAAAGCTAGGTGGGGGTATCCCATTGGAGACGGCACCTTTGACCTTGTGTTGGGCATGACCAAACTCGCCGCTCATCGCTGCTGATTGATTATCGGTTGCTAGTGAAACACGAAGGGGATATAATGCGTAGGGCTTGATGCGACCGGAACTCCCTTTATACCCGGCTCAAGCGCTCACACGCCGCCCCACACGAAACCGATATGTATGTACCGGATCATGGCTGTTGCAGGTGACATCTGGGTACGCCCTACTAGACAGATGGCTGGGACCCAGATACACCAGGTACTATCGTGGCGCCAGTTCTTATTTTACCGCACATCCACCGCCAAGCCTTATGGGACCGCCGCTCTTCATCACGCACAATCTGCGCACCTCGGGACATCGGAGCCCAACATCAGATCTGGATGGTCACGAAGCGGGGCCCGCGATGATGCCTGACTTTCCACGGCGCCGCTCGTCGGGAGATCTCTGCCTTGAAATTCACCATCGCAATCCCAAGAAATGTGGTTCTTGATAACCCCTGATCGTAGTATATGTGCACGCCTGTTCTTAGAACAAGTCATGATGCTGCCATGGTCCACCCAGAAATAGATACAAGCAATCCCATGCGCTCGGAATCACTTCGGGTGCATCACTAACACTTCCGCGATCCGTCGAACACTCGAGTGCACCTAGATCCGAAAATCAGCGAGACGCGGCCGCCTCTCCCCGTGGTATCAAAAAATAGAGCGGATCATCTCGTTCATGCGACACAACCGAGCTCTTTGCCCACGTTCTGCACATGGCTTGGATCCCTGCGCCGTGACGGGCGGTTTTGAGTCGGCCTCACCATTTTGTTCATGTCACAACATGGTTACTTTTCGCACGAATTTCATTGGACGAACGCGACGCGTCTGTTTGCTCTTGTTTACATTACTTCCATGTCAACTCCTTCTGCAAAACGCTTGACGACGCGGGTCTTTGTGCGTTGACAAACCCGCGTCTCGATGCGCATATTCTTCTTTACCTGGAACTATCATGGGAATTTCAGGTCTACTTCCACTCCTCAAGCCTATCCAGGTCAACAAACACTTGTCTGACTTTGCCGGTCAGACACTCGCGGTCGACGCGTACGTTTGGCTACATCGAGGTGTCTATGCTTGTGCCACCGAGCTTGCCACCGGAAAGAAGACGACAAAGTGAGTTTTCTTCTTTTTTCTCCACGTGCGGCTGCGTCGGCGCGTGTATCTATACTGGTTGTGCATGGACTGACCGTGATCGCATATATTCAGGTATGTCGAATATGCCATGCACAAGGTTCGACTCCTGCGTCACCACAAGATACAGCCCTACGTTGTTTTTGATGGTGGGCCGCTTCCTGCGAAGAAGACAACGGAGAGCGAAAGGAAGCAGCGAAGAGAGGAAAGCCTCGCGAAAGCCAACGCCCTTGCTGCGCAAGGCAGACACAGCCAAGCACGGGAATTTTATGTCAAATGTGTCGACGTAACTCCCCAAATGGCATACCAGCTCATCAAAGTAGGGCTCATGATTTTGACTGACTGGGCACTAACCTCCCTAAATAGGTCCTTCGAGCGGAGGGTATTCAATATGTGGTTGCGCCGTACGAAGCCGACGCGCAGATGGCTTACTTGGAACGCATCGGGGTCGTGGACGGTATCATCACGGAGGACTCCGACCTGCTCGTCTTCGGTTGTCGCCAAGTGCTCTTCAAGCTCGATGCGGTTTCAAGTACCATCACGTCTATATCCAGAGACGACTTCGGGTCCGTCACGACGGCCGATGCAGGTATATCATTACTGGGATGGACAGATTCTCAGTTTCGCGCCATGGCAATCCTCAGTGGCTGTGATTATCTTCCAAGCATACCTGGTGTTGGGCTCAAGACTGCGTGGACACTGCTGAGAAAGTACCGCACTGTGGAGCAGCTCGTAAGAGCCCTTAGAATGGAAGGAAAGAAAGCCGTCCCGAAGGGTTACCTCGAGGCGTTTAACTTGGCCGAAAAGGTATTTTTGCACCAGCGGGTTTATTGCCCTCTGGAGGAGAAACTCGTTTGCCTAACAGAGATTGCCGTGGAGTATGTCATGGATGCCGAAACAGAGGCTTACATCGGGAGGTGGCGATATTCTTCTTCGTTTCCGTGTTCAGGTAATGACGATAATGCCAGTAATTTGGAACCTTCTTTAGCGAAAAAGCTAGCAGAGGGTGACTTGGATCCGATCACATTATTGCCTGTAGCGGATATCAATCCCGGTTTTGTGCCTCGCGTATCGAAGGTACACCCGCTTCGTTTCGATAATCTCAATCTGCCGGGTACCGACAAAGGCAAAGGAAAGGCTAAAGGGGACAATGGGACCGTCGGCCTTGTACGCTTCTTTTGTAAGAAGCTCATCGGATCCCTCGTGCTGATCTGCCACTCACCGCACTCTAGCTCCTAATAACAGATCTGGGCTCTCACGTAGCAATTCAGCTCCCACGCGGAAAACGGGAAGAAACAGCGGTAAAAGGACACTGTGTGGCGTCTTAGATGACGACCTGGCTGCTAAACGGATCAAGACTGAATGCACTGGTTCCGATACGGTGCGGCGATCGCGCTCGAACGCAACCCGTGCCGTAATGCAAGGACCCGTATCCCCCACCCCTGACGAGCTACCTGAGCCATCGAGTTCTCGAACGCGTCACCGAGACGACATCACACCACATGGAAAAAAGAATATTGATCCTTGTCATCGTGAAGGCGATCTCGAGGAGCCACATGACCCTATTCTTCGAGAGGATGGATATATGTCGCCACCCCCTTCATATTTCCGATTAGTTACACCTGACCTCTCTTCTCCCGTCGCACATCCATTCGGGGTAACGTCAAAGAGGCATGGGAACACAGACGATTTCGGTGCTGACATCATTTCAAGCCCTCTTACGATGAAGCGGCGTTCACCATGGTTTCATACGCGCGGTGTCTCTCTCTGTGGCACTGAGGAATCGGACAAAGTTCTCGTTCGTGGAACCCCTCCACCGGACGAAACAAATGTTGGTGGTCCCGACCTCAGGGATATACTCAGCGTGTGCTCAGCTGACGAAGTCGAGGAAATTGAGGGTCATGAAACTTTGGGGGCCACGGCTTCTTCTCATAAGTTGGAAACCGTCTCCATGGGAGCAACGATGGCGAAAATTCGTGGCGCGGATGACTTTACACGCGAAACACGGGTGCAAGCCGTGGCAAACGGGTGGTGGAAGAAGTGGGGCATGAAAGAGGAGCCTCGCTTGGGCCATGTGAGTAGCCTCATGGGTCGTTCATCAGACACTAACTTTTGTTAGCAATTACCTATGCTTAGACGTCTTGAAACGACTGTCACTCCTGAAGGCAGACAAACGGGTCACGGGTCTCGGCCATGGTCTGCGCCACCAAACGCCACGGGGCCTCACGTACTTCACACGATTTCAAACCCCAGAAAAGCGCTGCGCTTTTCCAGCAAAACCTCGAAACCTAACGGACACGTGGGGTGAGGAACGGTGTGCGAGAACCAGTATGGGGTCTGATAAGGCGGCTGCGTCGGGTGGGTTTACGCAGGCGAAGTAAGCATTGCGGGACCAATGGCACGCTGAACGTAATTTCATGGCTTCGCAGAGTTGGATATTAATTCTTGGATTACTCGTGTTCCGATGGCTTGGTTATTCATACCCGGAAATCAGGCGCAGAGGTGGGTGCTTGGACTGCATCAAGAGAACTGGGCGTAATGTCGCGAGAATAGAGTAGTGTTCTTTCCGGAGTAGGAGGGTGCTTGACTGCTGTACCCATCCTGTTCAACAAAAGTTCCGGGCACGATCGGGGTGGGAACAAGTGATCTCCAATATGATCGCCTTGACCTGCATAGGGAACGTATCGATAAGAAATTTGGAATACCGCTTGCGTCTCAGCGTGTTATACTTATGTATCCTCGTTGGCAGAATGTCTTGCGTCGTGAACCCCTAAGGGGCCAAGATATTGATATTTTACCGAGCACGGCTCGGAGTAGGCGTAGGTAGGCACGCTGCATTCGCGGAGTTGTAAAATCCGAGAGGTTGGTTCAGGCTAGGCAGGCTCTGACTGGCAGCGAGCAGAAGATCCATGCAGAATGTCTATCAAGAGGCGCGCTTCACGAAAGCCAGGGCCGGGGAGGCCTGTTCGGGTGGTAATAATACTGGCCAATGAGTACTCATCGTCTCGCTTCTTCTTCTGAACCTCAACTAAGCAGGGATCGGGGCTTGTACTGCCTCGCTGATATGTGAACTTTGTGCATCTGGACTCTTCGGATGATGTGTCAGTCGCGAGGGGCTTTCCACAAACAATCGCCTCGCTTTATCTGACTGTCTTTGCCGTTCGCGTTTCATGGGCCGTTAATTTGGCCAGAGATGTGTCAATTAGGGATAGGTTGTCCAAACCGGGGGATGAACTTTTTACGGTGTGGTAACACCCGCATGGCTGCAAGAGACGCCCCGCCAAGGAGTCCCACTCGCCGTATGGATTTCTTCCTCATGTCCAGTTATTACCATCCGCGCTGCGAGCATGCCCTGCTCCTTTTATCTGAGCCTTGGAGCACCTCTGCTCGCCCTCCAAGTCCTTCCTTCGCCGCTATATTCACGCCTGTCTCAGCCAACTAACCCGTCAGAGGCGTTTGTTGTTGTTCTCGTTTTGTCGCGCATCCTTGTACCCTTTTCCACGGTGAAGATTAGGCAGTGCCTCGCATTTTCCGGTACGTGCCAGCTTCGCTTCGACCTGTGCACAAGAGACCACAGGATGATCTCTCACCAGACTTTTTCCCCTGCCCCTACATGGGTGACTCGACCGGTAATATCATATATTTTGCCAGCGCTTCTTCGCGGACCCCCTACTCGAGGCACTCTTCCAACTCGGACGAGCAAAATATACTCCCCCATCTCTTGGCACCGCTCCCATACGAACCCCACTTTCACTCTCACCTCGGTCCCGGCGAGAACGCTCAAAATATCAGCGTTCAGTTCATGCACTCCTGTCCCGGTCAGGATACCACTCAACTGGACTCTGATATTTTGCAACGACGTCTCACGTACAGTCACGAACGGCCCCCCGTCTCCCCGCATCACATAGCTTATCCCGAGTCCACCATGTCGCACGCTTTATCGCCCTACGCTACTGACATGTCGGGATTCCATAATTTCTCTCCTTGCGACCTCTCAGCGCTCCATATCGTCGATCCGCCCCTGCATGGAACCCAGGCGTACAGAAGAGGCTCCTGGGTGGGTGGCGAGCTCGCTCCTTGTCAAAATATCTGACAGATGCCTTAGCCTTCGCAATCGCAAATAGCCTATTCCTCCTGGATGCAGTCGCCCCCGAGGATAATGCGGTCTCCAGCGAGCGAGCCGCCAGAGAGCACCTCTGATGAGTCTTATCAAGACTCGGACGTCGAGGAAGTGACCCGAATGTCGCCGATGATGAATCAGTTTCAGATCCAGGCATCGCGGAACATCGGCCAACCACCACACCACGTCCGGCACGCGCAGTCGCTCTACCCCTCAGTGATGACCTTCCGACTCTCTGAGACGGTGCTGCAGCCCGTCGACGATCCTGAAAACCGGAATATGTTACGCAACATGCTGGACATGAACATCGTTGCGGACGACGAGTCAGAGGACACGCAGCCATCCCCTCCTTCTGCCTTTCCGTCTCCGCCGTCGATTCCTCTCAGAGGCGCGAGGTTGCAGGGTCCTGGCATGAGGCCTCAGCACGAAGAAAAGGTGATCACGATGAGCCAGTTCAACGTGCCGGTGTCCTCCCCTAACAGTGTCCCGTTCCCATCGACGTACAGCCCTACCAACGCTCGTGGCAGCGATCAAAAACCTAGCAGCGCGAAGCAGCAAAAGAAGTCGAAAATGCATGAGTGCAACCAATGCAAGAAGCTCTTCCCTCGGCCAAGCGGTCTAGCTACCCATATGAATTCCCATTCGGGGGCAAAGCGTATGTCTTTTGTACGTCGTTTCATAGGCTGGCGTACTAAGTTTGCTGCGGATAGCTTATAAATGCATCGTTGCAAATTGTGAAAAAAGTTTCGCTGTCAGGTCGAACGCCAAACGACATTTGCGTACCCACGGGATAAATCCATCATCCACCGACGTCCTTTCTGCCCCTCGCTTTGCGGTCGGATTCGAGGAACCGATGGTAACGCAGGTCCACGATGCGGGGAAGCAGCCATCGAGGTATAGGTGGGTTGACAGCAACCCATCACCCCATGAACGCGAGTGGTTCCGTCGCCAGGGTTCATCAACATCCGCAGTCCACGGTGGTTCGCGTACTGGTCTTACGTTCCAAGCGAGCATGTCTTCAACGGCGACGTCGTCCACTCTGTCGACAGGCTCCGAGGATGATCACGACGAGGTTGCGTCTTCGAGTGCCGGGGTCGGACACCACCAGTACAAGGGCGATTATAACAGAAGGATCGATGACTTTCCCAGCACTTATCCGAATTGAGGATAGACCCTTGACGACGTTGGTGGGCAAGCTGACATGCTTCAATGGTGGATGACTCGTTCTGCTCCGTGTCACGTCTCAGCATCGGCGATTCCTTGAACTATATGACCATTATAATCCGGATTGGCGGGCAATTAGCTACACTTGCGTTTATTGCACCATATTTATTGAGACCGTCTGTGTATGACATTGATCTTGGGACCGTAGAGTACACGATTCACAATTCCGATAGGTATATCATACAAATCCGGAACGATTGCTGTGTCGGCATACTTGAAGTAAGGATTAGGTGTAACGAGGGGACCCGGAATATGACCTTTGTCGTCTGGTAAATAAATTGATTTGGTTATGCATTTACCGCGATATGTACATATTTCTTGCCTCACCTACTATTGCGCTAACGTCACTGAACGATGGCGTATGAGCGATCGCGAGAGAAAAGTACACAAAATATGTGAGGAGAACCAGCACGATAGAGTACGCAGGGAGGAGCAACGACCATTCACTGTCATTTATGAGTCATATTTTTTTTTCTTATTCAACGGCGGAGCTTTGCGTACCGGCTTGGGTACCATTGAACGCCCAGCCAGCGAATGTACTCGTCTGGTAGGAGCGCCCAGAGGACATAGACAACGAACAAGACAGAGGTGGACGACCAGGCGACGAACCCGTAAAATTCGGGGGCACGGCTACGGTATTCACGCGGCGGTTCAGCGGGCGACGTTGGCTCAACCCGCCGCATCTCTTTTTGACGGTCGTCCTTGGACGTTCCCAGCGTGACGTTCAGCGTAATCCCCGTGGCGGTCGTTGACAAGTCAGAGCGACGAAGTTGGCTCAGCGAAAGGGCTAATGAACACGCAACGGTCAATTCCGAGCCGAGTGGTCGGGTCAGGTCGCGTTTCGTCCGCTAAATCTCTCACACAATTCCGAGCCTTGGACGCATTTTCTAGCGCTCACGACACCATCCACGATGTCAGTTACGGCGCTCAAGTTCGCGAAGAAAGCCCTTCGGAGGTCGATGGCCAAGGCGCTTCGCGATCTCACCCAGTCGGATTTGCAATCTCAGTGTTGGTATCGACGCGTCTTGTGCGCGGGGCTAACAACTGACGCATATGATGTTTTGGATTACAGCAGAGGCGATCGTGGCCAGGGTCGTCGCGCTCCCCGCTTTCAAACGATGTAAGACCGTCAGTTGTTACCTCAGCATGCCCACCGCAGAGGTGCAAACGACGGCGTTGGTCGCATATATTCTAGCGAACACTGGTATGTACGTGCCTTGCTTGCGATTGTGTAGTGCTGTGGTATAGCCGGCGTCCCAGGGAAAAAGTTGTTTGTGCCGACCCTCGCGTCCGAAGATGGGCAGATGGATTTTGTGAGGCTGTACGATGACGAAGACCTTCGGACCCTCCCAGCTGGCTTGTGGGGCATCCCTGAGCCAGCATCTGAATGGAGAAGCGGGAAGCGGCAGAGCGGTATGTATACTTCACAGGAGTGATCCATCTTCTCATTGACGGCTGAATCCGTGCCTCTTTCCAGTTTCAGATGCATCCTGTGAAGACCTTGACCTGATTATCATGCCAGGTCGGTGCTCCAGTCTTGTCTTTCAGGAGGCACAGCGGTGACCGAGTTCGCCCCCTTACCCCGCCCTCGGACAGGTGTCGCGTTCGATACATCTCTATCGCGTTTGGGTCACGGCAAAGGCTATTACGACCATTTCATCTCTTCCTACGTTGGCACCGCCAACCGGCCGCGACCTCTTTTGGGTAGCTCATTATTACGTTTTCTAAACATCATACTCACGCAGGCTCGCCAGTTGCGTTGTCTCTCCAACAGCAGTTGCTGGAGGCTGAGCAAATTCCAGTGACAGACTACGATTGGAAGGTAGATATGATCGTAACGCCGAACGACATTATTACCCGGAAGGATCTCGTGATTGAATAGTTTGGTCAGCATCTTGAGAAGGGTCTCCCAATTTAACTATTCCATATCCGTTATGAACCCTGCTGGATTGTTTCATGTATTGACCGGTTGGTATATGACACGGAAATTGTACCCACTAGTGCGTAATCCTCTTGTGTGGCATCATGTGGGGCCAGACCGCTTGGTGAGGAGAGCAGACGCAGAACTCTGGAATGGAATCAGTTCGCAAGGACTGAATTAAAGTGGAATCACATTACCCTGCTACTCTTGACTGTGGTATGATCATGAGACGATACGATCGTCCGGAAGGCAGGTAGTCAGCACCTAAAAAGTTTAGCCTGCAATCTGCCAATCGATCAAGAGATGGAAACCTAGCTGAGGCATCATTACGGCCTTTGCTCCAGTGTCAAAAGTGGCCGCTGATCCGTCTCCGCGGACCATTTTAGTCGCCATTTGGGAAGTGACGACGATCTGGTAAACACGTAAGTGCCTTATTCTGAGAGTGTAACCACGTTCACCTACAGTCAAGTTATGGGATACACATGCTTGAAGAAGGGTTTGTCGGATAACGTTCATTAATGCTGTCCTCCTTGATGGGGAAAGATCCAGATGTGATTGAAAGGGGAAAGACATTGAATTCAGGACGAGCAAGCCTGTCTTCTATCCATCAGTTCGCTAAATTGCGCTTGTTAATTTGCAACACCCACTGCTGGGTGGAGTTCCACAAGAAGGTTGTGCATGAATATTACGAGCTCCGGCAGTGTGTGAAATCGCGCGTAGCGTATCAACTCTTGTCTATGGGACGAGCCTGCAAAGAATTTTTTCGTTCACCCTGTCATCGAACGAGCATATGAATTACCTGCGAGCACCCCGGAGACGGCTTTTGTACTGGTCATGTTCTGCATATCTAGCAACTAAACGCTCCTGAAATGGCGGGCATCACAAAACGCCTCACCAGCAAATATGACGCCCTCATCAGCCTCCACAAACGTCCGCACGAAATCCAATGCAAGCGATTCCTTGAAACTGCCTGGGGGTCCTGATATTTCCAATACGTGGCCTCGTGGTAGTCCTCCTCCAAGAACCTTATTCACAGCAAGGAAGCTGCATTTCAAACTGTTTGCGCGGGACAACGAGGCCACTGACTGGCTCAAAGGTGGACCCTTGGGAGCTTGCGTCGCGGCGATCAAAGCTTGAGAGTCCGCGATAGGGATGCCAAGGTCTTGCAATGCATAAAGTTGAGTGAGGGGATGTGAAGCGGACGTCCTCACCTTTGGACAAGGTTTCTGCCGAAACGCCGCAAAGTTCGTCCACCGTTTCGTACCCGGCACGTCTCAGGGCCACTTGCGTGGATGGGGGTAGTGAGGAACAATAGAAAAGGCTCCTCGACATGGCCGTTCTTACGTCCTATTTTAAACTCGAGATACGCGGGAGATAGACGAGACCGCCGTGGCATCTTACGAGTCTGGAAGGGCGCAATACACCATGAACATATCAATGGCACGTGACTGTGACGCGTAGCATAAATTGGGGTTGTACCGCGCAAGCAAGTTCCCGTGTGTCCTTGTTCTCGTCCTCGCCCACCCTTTGATCAGTCCCGCTCGGTTTCTTTTGCACGCTCGTGCACTTTCTTTTCTTTCTTTTCCCTTGGTGATCCTCGATAATGAATCGCGATACATATGCCGATGTTCTCGACCAAACAACACATGGTGGTGAGTGTCGGTGACGTGGTGCGAATGAGAGGGTTTAAATCCAGTCTGCGGTCGAAAAGCCAACATCAAAACATGCGGTAGGAAGAGATGATGGTCGATCCCAATTAGCGGTCTCACCCCTCGCTAGGACCGCTTCGACATCCCGAAGACCGTTATAATGAACAGACGATGCCCGCTGATGTTCTCGCAAATAACAAGGGAGTGGACTATACACCAGCCAGCGACATTACTTACCCCGTTTTCCCAGAGACTCGCAGGATCGTCACGGCCATGGCGCCGAAAACCCAAAGCAAGTATTCAGTTCAGAACACTCCGCTGGAACTGACTCGTGTATGCGTTTTAAAGCGTTGTTCTATCTCATCGGGCCGCGGTGAGTCCCAGAACGGTGGCCTTAAGTGGGGACCTGCGTCGCAACCTCTACGTGCTCGGTCTGCCGTTCGACCTCACAAAGTGAGATCCTTGCCCACAAACATACGAGTCTCAACATTTCCCCTCTAGATCCGAGTTCATCAAGATTTTTGGACCCTATGGAACTGTCGCTCATGCCGTCATCCTGGCTACGTTGGACAGTGCTTCACGTCGACGTGGTTTTATCGTGATGTCGACCCATCAAGAAGCCAGGGCAGCGATGGATACCTTGTCGCGTACACAGATAAAGTCCACATTCAACTTTCCTGTCATTTAGTCCCTGCTCAATATCCTCCACAGGGGACACGTGCTTGATGTCTCATGGGCGGTGGTCCAGCGTTCCCAAGGTCCAGCGGTTTTCAATTGTTTTGCGTTGCCTCAGGCTAACGGATTCTACCATAGGTTTTTTGGATGGAGCAGACCGCACGATGATGCTCGCCATCTCCACACCATCTATCTCTGAGCAAGATGGACTTTATGCCATTCCTGGTGGATCGGAGGACCAGATAAACAATCGTTGGGAACCTACCCACATGCCGACCTCGAAGCTACTGGTCTCCAATCTTTCTACGTTCTTGTTCTCACAGGTCTCAGACTTACACCCGCTTTTCTATCCGTTTGGTCCCATCAAAGATATCAAGATCCTCGGATCGTCGTCTACCGGCCCGTTAGACACAACCATCACAGCCATGGTTGAATACGTGAATGTTTCAAGTGCTCAAGAAGCGAGGGAGGCGTTGCAACTTCAATCATACGCCGGGCATCCCATCGAGATCCATTATGTTTGCGACGTGGGCACGTTGACGCACACGAGTCCTTCGTCGTTCCTCTCTGGACCACTTTCGGGCCATGGAAAAGATATTGGCCTCAACCCATTCGCCATCCCCTTCAATATAGGCTCAGGCATCTCTACCGGGGCTCTGACTTACAACTCTCGCTATGCTGCAATGATTCCAAGTGGATTACCCGCCAACGCTACTCTTGCTCCTCATCCTTTTCCGGCGCACATGAGGCCTTACGTAACAGATATTATCTCTAGGTCTAGTTCTGCGACAAGCTCGAGGTAAGTAATTCGTGCTAACGCCAACGATTCTGTTTTCGACGTGACCTTAGCTGGAGCCACGATGGTCGTCCGCTCAGGCCTTCGCGTACATCGCACTCATCCCTCGGCCGCCCCAATACCTACACCTCGTATGCTTAACGCCATGGGCCGTTGTCATCAAAATGCCGCACGTCTGTCAAGATGCTTTTATGCTCCCCGCAGTAACACTCGGAAAACTTTGCACCCGCTCCGTTCATCACGCGATAACTCTTCAAGCTCGGTTCCATCGGCTACATTGCCTTCTCGGTGTGATAATATGGGATCATGTATATTCTTTTGTATAACGTGGGACTGAGCCCTTGTATAAATGGTTGTACCCTTTAATTGTATGTATGCTGTGACGTTCTGGATACATGTTTTATAAGGTAGAGCCCTCGGTTGTCAATCCATGGTTCATAATCACTTTGATCTTCTGTCATGGCAGTTGTTTCGCCTGCTCTGGCGAGTGCAAGTGGTGATCTAAAGTATGCCAACTGTCCGAGCTCGGAAAGTTGGTCAACAAAGCCAGACCAAGCAAGACTATGTACGATGCGTTCTGCGCGTTGTAGTCGGCGCACTCGGGCCCACGTTCGGTCCCATGTGGTCCAACAACCGTTGGCTCTAGCAGATCTGGGATGTGTGGCCGTCGACGTTCATATACATATGGACAAGTGCTAGTATCCGCGATCGTCGTCCAACAAGCTGACATGCCAACTTCATTCACTCAGTGTCAACATCGATTGTATATACAAGCCGACCAAGAAACCCGGGACAAAATCTCGTTCAAAAAGTGCATGAGCCAAGTATCCCTCCAAAGAGCAAGGAAGAAGTCAAAAGAAACAGCACTGCCGGACGATCTGGGTGAAAAACACAGCGCGTCTGCGGAGGTAAAGTAAAGCGAGAAAGGCAAACGAGAATGGTAAACTACCTCGTCGAGGGGACCGCAAGGTTTGATTGAGTTCATTCAAGACGACGGAAGATCAAAAGAGGTGAACTAGGAGGGTGATAGCAAGAACACCCGCGATAAGGGTGCCGTGGATACCGTTGCTACCGAGCGAGCTCGCGCCGTTGATGGTCGAAGCATTGGAGAAGGCGATGGACGGAGTGTCCAAGGTCGAGTTAGCACCGTAGACGTAAGAGGTAATCCCAGTGCCGGGAGGCGTGGGATCGTTGCATTCCACAGTGACAGATTGGAAGAGAACATAAAAGTGGCCTGGGCGAGTGTCAGGGTTGTGGGGGAGCATGGTTGGTGCGACATACCTGCTGAAAGGTAATCGGGATCTTGCCAATTGACCATCCCTCCACCCCATTCAATAGTGCCCTGGGGTTCTGAAGAAATGCCAGAGGCCCACACACTATGCGATCACCTGTGAGCTTCGACCAGCCAAATCTAGTTAGGGGCTGTACCTGAGCTGGATGCGACTGGGAGTGTTAGGGAACTGGGTGACACCAGTAATATTGTTGACAGTATCAGAAGCCAATACGGTCCGCGTCACGTTTCCGTCAACCAAAAAAGTTAGGGAGTCAGGTTTCCAGTCGAACTACGGGTGGACGTAAGACATCGCAGCACATGACTACAACATCAAGAGGAACGCACGGTGTAATCATGCCAGTTGGTGTACGTATCTGAGAGGCCAGTCTCGGTGATGCCATTGGTGGGGACAGCTACGAGACTTATTTGTGAAGAGAGAGAAGGGGGTACTCGGAAAGCTTACGAATGACGCCTTGCCAGAAGTAGTTGGTTTGACCCTCAGTGGTTTGGTTTCCGGGAAATTCCCAATCAATTTCGTCTTTGATGCTACTCATGGTGATAAATGCAGTGACAATACCAGCCCAACGGCCGGTTTTTACTGAGCAACATGCGTGAGATAAGATGGAGGAGAGGCAAAAGTGAACATACATCGAGCTGTGATTTTGCCATAATGAACATAGCGGGTGGAAGACAACAAAGTGCCTCCGCCTTGCTCCGTAAGCGTAAGGGCGATGGCAGGCTCCCCATCCGAGGTTGTGTTGAGGATAGAGCCTTGCTGAAGCACCCAGTCTATGGAGAGAGCGTGAATCATGCCTTTTTAAATCCATGTAACACGCACCGTATTCACTTGCATTACCATTGAAGTAGGTATAATTAGAAAGGATGCGGGAGGTGTCGGAGAGAGTATACTGGATGGAGTGGGGGTGAGAGTGAGTACCAAACTATCCACACTGGGTGGTCCTTCTCACAGTGGCACTCTGGCATACGGGGTTGGGCATGCAGGTCGATGAAGAAGATGAGGAGTAAGAACCAAGGGGGTTACAACCTCCTAGACAGTACTGCAGCATAGGGAGATCAACACGGCAAATTAAGGAGAGACCGGGGAGACTAACGTAGCCAGTCCCGCAGAAGCCATATTCACCTAGATTGCTGTGAGGGGCGCAAAAGAAGACATTGGATATGGAACTCACTGCAACAAGGGTAGTCAGACGAGCAATGATTAGTGATGTTACTGGGGGTGATCATCAGTCAAGCTGTCAACGGGTGATAAAAAATACAAGAAAATTAAGTACCAGGTCGCCCCTTGAGCTGCGAATGCAGTAGGCAGCACTACGGCGAGGAGCGGGAGAAAGGAAACCAGCAAAAGCATAAAGGAGGGTTGGGCAAATGAAGGTAGTGTGAGAGAGTGACCGAGAACAAATCATTCTCCGAGGCACTTGAACTGGGATGTGCTGTCATAGTCTACCGTATTATGTAAAAATAATGCCAAAGATAGCTTGCCGATCTTTATTTGGCTTATACAAACATGTCACAACAACGCGAGTCTCATTCGTCGCGTCTCGCGTCTCATTGTCGTGCTCAACAATCATGTCGACGCAGAAAGCCCCAGAAAGACGGGTATCGTCGGAGAACATGAAACAAAAGAGTCTCATGAATTTTTTCGGAAAGCCTAGTGTCAAGCCTGCTAAACCGATCAGCGCTCCTAGCCCTGTATCCAGTCCGAGGCCCCTGCGATCCCGATTGGCGGGTGGGTCCGTGTCGTCCGACGTCGAGAGCAGCGTCAAGGATACTCCTCCAACGAGCCAGCCCATCGACGTGGACATGTTGTCGGACGAACAAGGACCCAAGCCCTCAACGAGGGTCAAGTCAGTAAGCTCGCCAAGTCACTCGCTCTACTGTGTCAGTTTCATTTTCACTTCCAGGTGGGCCACAAACGCAAGATTTTGATCGCGGATTCTGATGAGGAGGATGAAAATGCGACTATTATCAGCAAATCTCCTGTATATCGCACCTCCTCTCCTGCTAGGTCATCACCATCTCGAGGTTGATATTTGATGCCGCTTTTTCACGAGTTCACCTGACAATGTTCGTCTAACCTAGGTCGCACGAAGAAGCCACGCATGGCAGTGCTATCCTCTGACGAAAAGCAGGATGGTGTCGCTTCGTTTGGATCGCGTTTGTCAAGATTCAGGAAGTCTCCGGCTAAATGTGTGTATATGCGCTCTGCTATTCATATTGTCCTCATTTACGTCTGTTAGCGCGCCCACCTCGCTCCAGTTCGCCAGTCGACGACGACGATTTCATTGTCCCTGATGATTCTGATGATTCACCACGCGGCCGATCGTCGTCTCGTGCCTCGTCTAGAAGGAGCGCCTCTACACGTTCATCTCGACGTTCATCCTCCCGGTATGAGAACGAGGTTGAGGATAAAGATGAGGACGAGCCCCAGACAAAAAGATCGGCTCGCGCGCGCCCCACAGCCAAAAAGGCATCCACCGAGAATTCTAGTGGTGGTAATGGGACATCCCTTTTCCTAACTGCAGCAGAGCAGCGCACGCAAGAGAAGAAGACTGAGAAAAAAGCCACAGAGGATCCGTTCAGTTTCTTGCTGGATGTCAGAGATGTGAATCTTCTCCCCTACAGAGTTCTTTCTCCCTGACATCATTTGTAGAAGGATGGTGTACGCCCAGGCGAACCCGGATACGATCCTCGTACCCTGTACATCCCGAAAAAAGTATGGCTTGCGTTCACGCCGTTTGAAAAGCAGGTGGGTTACTCTAGAGAGCATACAACCTATATCCCTAACGACGATTTTTTCTAGTTCTGGGAGGCAAGTCGTTGGAATGCTGCCCCTATGCATACACTGAGGTTTGTCTTTAGATCAAGCAAAACCATTTTGATACGGTACTCCATCTTTAATTTCTCATCGTTCAAAGCGACTAAACCATTCTTCAAGATCTTGTTCTTCCAGAAAGGGTGCGATGATTCTTTACTCCACCAGTCTATCACTGAGTTTTCTGCGACCTTCAGGAAATTTCTAGAGGTATGTGAGATCCATAGATCCATCATCTGGGCTGACATGTCTTTAGCTCTATGAGGAAGATGCACGGATCGGTCACAGGGAGTTTGATTTAAAGCTCACACAGCGAGTGAAGATGTCGATGGTGAGCAACGTATGACGAATTTTTGTCTAGTTTTGTATGAAGTGCCGTAGGTCGGCGTTCCCGAGACATCTTTCAATTTCTGGGCGGCGTAAGTTTTACTTTGTCAATGTATATAACCACTAAGCAGTCGGTGATGGTATAGCAAATTCCTTGCGAAAGGTGAAGATATTTGTCCCGAACATGTTGATTAGCTGAACACACGGCCAGGCTACAAGGTTGGTCGGGTTGATCAATCAGAGACAGCTCTTGGCGCGGAAATGCGTATGGCTAAGTCGAAAGGCAAACCTTCTGATGATAAGGGCAAGGAGAAAATTGTGCGGAGGTATGTTCCTCGACGACGATTTAGAATTGGTGTTGAATTATCAACAGGGAGCTTAACAAGGTCTATACAAACGGAACCCTCGTTGACGAGGAACTCCTGACGGATGAACAAGCTGGTCATTGCATCTCCATTCGCGAGGACCTAGACACCAAGAGAGGTAGTGGTTTTGGAATTTGTGTGCTGGATAGTGCCACGTCGCAGTTCAACTTGAGCTCCTTCGACGATGACGTTTGCTTTACGAAACTGGACACGATGATTAGGCAGTTGAGACCAAAGGAGGTCATTTTTACCAAGGTATTGCCCGTCCCCTTAAGCTTCTGTTTTCGGAACACTCATAGGTATTGGCACACAAAGGGCAACTTGTCCGTGGCAACAACACGCCTTCTGAAAGCTATCTTGTCGTCATCGTGTCTTTGGACAAGTCTCCGTGACGTTGAAGGCTTTACGTATGAACAGACTTTTGTGGAGCTGAACAAAATGTTCTGTGGAAATGAGGATGTACCTATGGACGAGGACGGGCCGCTTAGCGAGGCAGTGCCGGCCAGCATCCGAGACATGGCTAGTTCTCGGCCCGCAATAGAGGCACTCGGAATGATGACATGGTATCTCCGTCAACTCAACATTGACAAAGACTTGTTGACCATGAAGAATTTCAATATATATGACCCTATGAAGAGGGGTCGGAACCTGGTTTTGGATGGCCAGACCCTCAGCCACATTGAGGTAATGAGATGATATTCTAATAGTTTGGCAGTAGCTCACGGACTTCAACAGGTATTACAAAACAATGAAGGCACAGATGAAGGGTCGCTGCACAAGCTGCTGAGCAGATGTACCACCCCGTTCGGTATGTCAATTACTCCTTTCAGTTCCCTCCCTTCGATGTAACATCTGCCCTGTAGGGAAGCGACTCTTTAGAATATGGCTTTGTGTTCCTTTGCGTGATGTGAAAGATATCAATGATCGGTGATTACACAGTTTCGTTAGGTTTTACAGCTTTAATGTCCGTTTTTTCTGGCAGACTTGACGCTGTTCAAGAACTGATTAACCATGGGACATTCGAGGAGGAATTTACTAAACTGGTGAAAGGCCTTCCAGATCTTGAGCGTATTATCTCCCGCATACATGCGAAAAACTGCAAAGTGAAGGACTTCACCAAGGTGCTTTCAGTACGTGGGTCAGGCGCTCCGCCGATTCCTTACGTTGACTGGAGGTCGTCCCCTAGGCATTCAAGAAGCTCAGTGAAGGTCTTGCAGGTTTAGCCGACAACTCCGAGTCTTTCGCGTCAAAGACAATACTGGGATTGTTGAGATCCGCGCCAGATCTTACACCTCACTTGAAGAACGTAACATCACGGTTCACCATAGACAAAGGTAACCAACACGTCTTCCTAGATATCAGGTTCTGATTTGGCCCAGAAACGGACGAAATCCTTCCCGTGGACGGAAAGGATGAGGTTTATGATGGTGTGATGGAAGAAATCGCGAACCTTGAGAGAGAACTTGATGCGCAATTGAAGAAGTTTGAGAAGAAAGTTGGGTAAGTTGGGTAAACTCAAGATGCCGTGGCGAATCGATCCTCACATATTCTCCCCAAAGATGTTCACTGTGCTGGTGGCACAGCGGGACGGGGAACAAGGTAGGTTTAATTGCTACGTGTATGAAATTTATTAACGCGGAGGATACAGGAAATTTATCTCATCCAGACGAAAGTTGACGAGAAAAATATTCCTGACGATTGGGTGAAGAGTGGCGCTACCAAGGTGGAGCCTCCTGTCCGCTGTGCCAACTTCCTGCTCACAGAACTGTCTAGGCAGTCAAACGCTGGGTCGTGCCCTCCTTGCAGCCGACCATCCGTGCATTGAAAGAAGCACGTGAAAACCGCACCACTGCCATTAAAGAATTCAAGGGGCGGCTTTATGAGGAGTTCGACACTGACCGCGGAGTGTGGCTCCGAGCTGTCCGTGTTCTCGCTGAACTGGATTGTTTGTTCTCCCTAGCCAAGGCTTCCGTTGCCATTGGCGAGCCCTCCTGCAGACCCGAGTTTGTGGAAGGGGATGCGGCGTTCATCGATTTCAAGGGGCTAAGGCACCCGACCCTGGCGGAACTGAAGACGAATTTTATTCCCAACGATGTCAAGCTTGGCGGTGATGTGGGAAGGATTGCCTTGCTGACGGGTGCGTTGAGGTGTATTGCTCATGATCGTCTCTTGCTAATACCCGCTTGTAGGGCCAAACATGGGGTACGTTTTGCCCGTCCCATTTTTCTCTTGTATATTTGACCGACTATTCACTCTCATAGTGGTAAATCCACGGTGAGTCTGCGAGGATGATGTTAATGAATCATCAACTTATGCTTTTCAGGTTATGAGGATGACATCGGCCGGTGTTGTATGGTCAAGTTCGTCTCCTAGTGAAAGGGAAGCTTACTGCCCAAATAGATCATGGCACAGCTAGGGATGCGTGTCCCTGCCGAATCAGCTCGGTAAGTCGCGGTAACATACCCTCATAACGAACAGGGCTTATCCGGACTGATAGGCTTTGTCCTGTTGATGCGATCCTGACGCGCATGGGGGCATATGACAACATGTTTT
>JBBPLR010000195.1:0-31886 GCA_038089915.1 Sutorius australiensis | reverse complement strand
TGGTACCACTCTACCGTGAGCAGTGTAACAGAACGCGAGATAACCGATTGCGACAAGCGGTAAGAGTGCCATCTGAAGTGATGGCGAGATCACACGCCATGAGGGCGGACGACCCTTGCGAAATAGTTGGGGACGCAACAATGGGAGGAACGGACTGGATCGTGACCCAGGAAGGTCTTCGCTTCCCGCTGAGCTAGCTAGATTGGGCGGATTTGGATCACCCTCGGAATGCTGTCCCGGGGAGAGCGAACCAGAGCCCTCAAGGGGCGTTTTCAGGGGACTGAGCGGATAGTAAGACGGCTGTGCCATTGACGAAGGTTTCGAAAACTGAGAACGAGCGTGGGTGATGTGCCTGCGCGAGTAAGCAAATGTTAGATCATATGCATATGGGAGTAGTTGGACAACGAAGAGAAGGGTTTGACGACACCTACCACTGGCACCAGGAGAGGATGGGGGTAAAAGTGCACGAAGATCCACCTGACAGAGCCACGAATCACAGCATCCGTCGGAATAGGAAGGATGATTTCATGTATATTTTTGGTGTTGAGGTAAAATCACGGCTGTGACGTCAATCTATCAAGCGGGCAGCGCATGAACGGTTATCATCAATCCCTTACCAGCACGATAGAATCTGGAATCTGGTGTACTTTGCTATGACTGGGACGCTTTCCGCTCGGGGTGAAACCGTGCTAACCACAGATTACCCAGTTGGTTGCCTTTTCTCGCACGGAGACCGCCAGTGCATAGTAACCGACAAATGGGCGCGGATAATGTCTTGGCAGAAGAAGTTGAGCTCACGGTGCCATTTACTTGGCATCCAGGTGATGTTGATGGCTTCATGAAAAGAACCGCGTGACAGCCTTCTCTCTCGCTTAGTGCTTGGTCAACACTAACAATGTAAACCCTCGAATTCAAAGGTATTTCTCAACGATTCGTCACAATTCTTCAAGCAGGTCCGGAAATACTCGTTGCAATTGACAATAGTTCCAGATTCTGGGGAGACACCACTGCTCATTGGCCCACCGGCGAGCGCCTTCCAAATTTCTCACTCCAAGAAGACTGGAAGGGTTCCGCCGGAAGGCAAAAGTTATGTGCCAGTGGCCCTGAATGATGATATGACGGCACCTCGCGCCCATCGAACCCAACTCTTTTTCCCTTTGCGTTGCAGGCAAACTGGCTGTTTGGTCGAAGTCTTTTCAGCCAATCGTTGCACTAGTGCGACACCCTGCCCCACGATCGCGCGATACCTGGATTTACTTAGCTGTTGGGATTCCTAATGAACCGACATCCAGGGATGCCCCCCCTGCAAGTGGCTCTCATTCTCTCTTCGTTCTTGTCAGCGCTCTCATACGCAGAAGCCAACTCGGGCAGTAAGTCTTCGCGCAGAATCTTGGGACCAAGCGTTGACGATCATGACTTGGCACGTGTAGCATGGGCCACGCTCCCGATGAACGTTCCCTCATACCTTACAGAGAACACTTACATTCCTTGCACTGCGCCAACCCTCTTTGGGACGCCCCCTCAACAATTGAATCTCACCGTCGACGTCTCATCGGGATTACTCGCCACCTATGGGTCCGACTGTATCCTCTGCGCTGGGTCAACGATGTTTGATCCATCCTTGTCATCAGCCTTCAAGGTGTGTCCACACTTTTCTCTGCTTTCATAATACTATAGTCGCGGTTGGGTTGTACTCAATGTCCTACGCTAGACGAATAACACTGCTTGGTACGCCTCTGTACCGTCATTCGGCGGGGTAGATGTTTCCGATACAGTTGGATTCGAGGGCCTTCTCAGTGTTGCAGACCAACCATTTGGTGTGTGATAATTCCCATTTGCACAGAACAGTCGCTCACATCTGAATACTTGTTCATCCAACAGTAAACATACTCGACGGTTCTGATCCGACTTTTGCAGATAGAATCTGGAATGGTCATCTCGGTCTCTTCCTCAACCCGCTTAATACTACCTCTATCGCACGCCATCCGCTCACCCACCTGCACGAGTCGTCCGCTCTTCTCAATCCTGTTGTCGGTATGCGGTTCGATCCTAAGAATCCAAAGATTACGATTGGCGCACTCGACCCGAACGATTACGAAGGGGCCATCAACTGGGTGCAGTTGAACCAGAATCCAGACCCCAACGGCGATTATTTCAACACCTTTAATTTCGATGGTGTAAAGGGTTATGACGGCCACTTCGTACCCTTTACGGGGAGTCTGACTGCTGCACTCGATTCTTGTGGGAACAGCCAATTCTGTCTCATTCCAAGGCTAACTTCCTTGATCCAGTCTCATTGTTCATTTCGATTCCCGATGCAACCGCTTATTTCAACGACACCAACCTGACAGGGCCTATCCCACTGCCCATTGGATATATTTCTGATCTCGGGCTCTTCGAATACAACTGCACGTCCGGCTCGTCTCCCCTCACAACAGGCTCGCCCAATGTCCCTCAATCCCCATACGTCGCATTCACGGCAACGATCAACGGGGTTGACTACCCGATCGACTCTACGGGCAATTTACTGCGTCCTCAGTCCGGAGCAGGGTCTGTTGGGTCATGTCCCGTGGGCATCAACAGTTGGAATAGTACTGTACCACCAAATGTTGTGCTTGGGTTGCCGTTCCTGCGGAGCGTCTACGTGTACGTTTTTTCCCAGCTCTACTCGTGTTCTCATCTCATGATCGGCCCAGCGCGTATCGGTTCCCAACGGCCGGCTGTCCAGGCTATTACGGGTTCGCCTTTCCTTCAGGTTCCAACCGAACCCAGGCGCAGATCTCACAAACACCATCGGCGACGCCCACCAACAGTGCACAGTGCTTGTCTCTGGTTGCACCCACGTCGACGCCGACAGCCAGTGTCGTGTTGGCACAAAAAGCATTTGCTTCCAAGAGTACCTATGCGGTGTATGGGAAGCAGGGAGCAAACCAGGTGCCGTTGATAGGAATAGACGATCTACCAAAGATGGTGTGGAATTGGTCTGCAGTATCCGGTTGAGGGATAACACGATCTAAAAGGGGGCCTGCCCCCGACCGAGGGACACAGCCTAAACAGCATTCAAAGCTGGACTTTGGCACAGGGTCATTCGTTTATGTAGCGCATATCGTTTAGTACCCGTCTGGGTGCGTAGCCGTCTTACCTGGGTCCTTGGGGAGTTCGGCGCACGTATGCACTGCAGGACATCAAGTGAAGCACTCTGAAGGGCATCGTTCTGAGGCTACATAGCGTGCATCTTCTCACATTGTCGGCTAGGCAAAACATAGCAATACAACATATGCACGAGATTCGAAGGCGAAAGTACATGGCCAGCTTGTATCTTGACGCTAACGTGAGTGTCGAGGTTGCGCGTCAAAACGAGAGGACATACACACTTGTGAATTCGTAGTCGATCATTATTTTTTAGACAAAGGTCCCAGCTTGAAGGCTCAGAGACACGCTATGGAAGCTGATCCAAGACAATCTCCATCTCGTTCACGCCGGCGTTGGCGGAAACCGAGGAAAATACGTCAGCACCAGACGCAAGCGACTCTATAAGAAGAGCCAGTCGTGATGGACCAAGGTTGGGCTCCTATCCATCGAGAGACAGGCTCAATTACAGAAATGCTCGCAAATCCGCTGGAACACGCACCTTGCGTATCTCCTCGAGATCATCCTTGAAGCCCTCCGCGATGGACGCCATCCAGAACTTGCGAAACTTTTCTTTGAGGGCTTGCTCCCTCTCCGGGGCATTTGGGGGAATGAAAGGCGGTATATCCACGGGTTGCGGAGAGGGCGAATCACGTTGTGGAGGAACGGGTTTCGACGATGGCAAGGGCACGTCAACGTCCTCACCTGCATCAGACTCGTCGGATGATTCGTCAGACGAGGAAGAAGCGCTTTCGTCCTCGTTGTCGTCTGCATCTGAGGGAGATTGGCGAACTGGGACCGTTACGGTCTTCTTGGGTGTCGATGTAGACGCGTCCGACGACGAGGATGAGGAAGATTCTTCTTCAGAGGACGACGAATCTGATACAACCCTTCTCTTCCGTTTTCTGTTTCTTTTTCTCGTTGGCTTGGGTCGCGCCGGTTCCATTTTGAACGTCGCCTCGATACCCGCTTATGTAAACACCAATGTAGTGCGGGTGGTTTCGGTTGAAATCACCTGTCGGAACAATCCATACGACCTTCACGACGACGATGAGCAGCAAAGTCGTTGGCGTCCTCGGTGCGCGTGAGCCTTTTCTTGTCCTTGGGATTTTTCCCCATGATGTCCTTACTACTGCTTGCAGATCATCACGTTCATTCCGCCGCGGAAGTGGTCTGACATGTGTTTGAATTCGACAGGCGGTGGCCAGCTCGGCCGCATGCTCGCAGCGTCTGCTTCCCTGCTCAATGTCCACGTTGTCATCCTTGACGTTGGTGAGTCTGCACCAGCGAAACAGATCATCATGCCCCGTTCGCCCGCGCACGCCCACGTCGACGGGTCGTTTGCCGACCCAGAAAAGATCAGGGAACTCGCGAGCAAAGTTGACATTATCACCGCTGAGATTGAACACGTCGACGTGAATGTACTCAAAGAGATCGAGTCGACACCGGGGACAAGGGCTGTCATTCATCCGAGCCCTTCCACGATCGCTGTTATCCAGGATAAGCTCGAACAGAAGAAGTTTTTACATGCCAACGGTTGTCCCGTCTCTGAGTTCGTCAGCGTCGAGCCGACGAACGAGTCGATAGAAATTATCGCCTCGGATCTCGGTCTTCCTTTTATGCTGAAGAGTCGCACGCTCGCATACGACGGACGAGGCAACTTTGCCGTTAGGACGCGTGATCAAGCCGCAGATGCATTGAAAGCTCTCGCGAACCGTCCACTATACGCCGAAAAATGGGTCCCCTTCATCAAGGAAATTGCAGTCGTGGTTGTGCGTACCACGGACGGCGACGTGATCTCCTACCCCGCCGTCGAAACCGTCCACAAGAACAATATTTGCCACCTTGTCTTCGCTCCCCTCCGGAGCCACGATCCTCTCGTGGCTTCCCGTGCGCAGCGTGTCGCCGAGTCAGCCGTTCGAACACTCCGAGGTGCTGGCGTCTTTGGTGTTGAGATGTTCCTCATGGGGGATGGTCCGTACGCCCAGTCGCGTTCACGCCCTCCGTCTAATCACCCCCGCCCCAGGCACGATATACATCAACGAAATTGCCCCTCGTCCTCACAACTCGGGGCACTACACCATCGAAGCCTGCCACACATCTCAGTATGAGAATCACCTCCGCGCCATCCTCGGGCTCCCCCTCGGGAGCACGGCTCTCAAAGTCCCTTCTGCCGTCATGGTCAACATCATTGGTAACTCTACGTCCATGGACCCCATTCAAGCCTTTACCGACATCGCACTCGCCACCCCCGGCTGCAGTATTCATCTGTATGGAAAGTCTGAATGTCGGCCAGGCCGAAAAATGGGTCATGTCACGCTCGTCGCAGACACCGACGCCGACCTTCGCGCGCGTCTTCGCTCCCTTTTGTCGGCCCTCCCAATTCCGAGCACTCAGTCCGAGCTCGACGCCTATGCCCCACCCCCGCAAGCTCCGGGGAACGGCCACCCAAGCGCGCACCCGATCGTAGGCATTATCATGGGTTCTGACTCGGACCTCCCCACAATGCTCCCCGCCGCGCGTGTCCTCGACCGCTTTCGCGTTCCCTACGAGCTTACGATCGTCTCCGCACACCGTACGCCGGACCGGCTGGTCTCCTATGCGAAAAGTGCACGCACGCGAGGGCTGCGGGTCATTGTGGCCGGCGCAGGCGGCGCGGCTCATCTGCCAGGGATGGTTGCGGCTCTGACCAGCGTCCCAGTGGTGGGGGTTCCTGTCAAGGGGAGTTCGCTAGACGGGGTGGATTCGTTGCACAGTATCGTGCAGATGCCGGTGCGGATCCTGTTTTCTGGATAACTTGTGTTGCTCATGATGTTGCACAGCGCGGTATACCGGTGGCGACGGTCGCGATCAATGGGGGAATGAACGCAGGTCTGCTTGCCGTTCGCATTCTTGGCGCAGGCATGCCGAGTCTGTTCATTGCGATGGAAGAATACCTCGAGGGACTCGAAAAGGAGGTGTTGGGCAAAGTAGACAAGCTCGCCGAAGTCGGATGGGAAAAGTATGAGGTGATGAGGTAGCCAAGTATGAACAACAAGGGCTCTCTTGGCGTGCTCCTTGACTGTGCCGTTTCATCGAAACGTTGACCAATAAGGTGACGAGTTACAGAGTAATAAAGATATACCACCATAGATATAACGGTAAGGTACGTGTGCGGGAACAATGGGTGTCCAGCTGACCCCATGCCTGCTTCTCCACAATTTTTGTCTGTCCACCTACGCTGATTCCTTCCCTTGTCCACTCGCGTCCTGCACCAACCCCGCTTCGAACGCCATCGCATAAAATTTGCTTGTCTTATCAGCGAGCAACACCCCCGGCGCGTCAAACTCTGCCACGCAGCCCCGCTCGAGTACCAGCACGCGGTCCGACTCCACAATCGTGTTCAATCGGTGTCTGCGGAAGCACAGGGGAGAGTCAACCAACACGATTCATCCTTGCACCTCCCAGTTTCGGAACGAACGTACGCAATCGTCAAAATGGTGACATCGCGGAACAAGTGTCCCCGAATGATCTCTTGAACCGCAGCGTCCGTGTCTAGATCGACGGCCGAGGTTGCTGTAGAACGTGTGTCGCAGCATCGTTAATATGACGCTGGGGGATCGGGAAGCGAGGTGCATACGTACCTTCATCGAGCACCAATATCTTGGACTATTACGGACGTCAGAAACACGAGGAGTCAAGATACACGTCTGAGTGCTCCCTCACCTTTCGTAATAGCGCCCGTGCAAAACACAGCAACTGGCGTTGCCCAGACGACAACGACGACCCTCCCTCTCGAACGAGCGCGTCAAGTCCTTCAGGGAGGCTCTCCACATATGGCTTGAGATGAGCCTGTGGGACCAAGTCAGATTCGACGCGCGAGCGAATGTATGATGACGCACATGCTCGAGGGCTGCCCATATGTCTGCATCCTGGTACTCGCCGACGGGATCGATGTTCTCTCGTAGCGTACCTTCAAACATGTCTGGACTCTGGGGCACGATGGAGATCATTGATCGTACTGTCAAAGCGTGTCGTCAGCAGGAGCATGGATCCGAGGTGCGAACATACGGTCGTGCAATCCGATAGTGCTAATGTCCACGCCATCGACCAGAATCTTTCCAGATGTCGCTTCCAGGATGCGGAACAGTGCAAGGAGTAACTGTTGTACAAGGATGAACAAAGACCAACGGCCGACAACAGAACAGAGACCCACCGATGATTTCCCAGCACCGGTCCTTCCAACGATACCGATCTTCTCCTTGGGTTTCTGACCAGGAACAATGGTCAGAAAGACAAAAGCAAGATCGGGTGCTACGTACGATCGTCAGTGAAATGTCCTTCAACACTGGATCTAGTTTAGGCCGGTATCTCATTGTGTAATCACTATACGCCATATGAACGTCTTCGTCAGCCAGGCAGAGCGAGGCATTGACCCACCAGAATTCTACCTGACCCGCACAAGGCCAGTCTGCGGGTGGCTTGCTGTCCATCAATTCCCGGGGTGCCTCCGAAGGTAGCTCCTTGGCATAATGGACGATGCGCTCCACGCTGACAATATCCCGTTCTACATCGCTCGCCAGACGGACCAGCCAGTTCTTGTAAAACACAATTCACGCTCAGCAACGGACGAGTCAACCATGCTCTACTTACCAGCGAGCCCGTCATATTCAACGCATAGGACAAAACCATTCCGACAAGACCAACGTCCACGTTACTCGTCGCCACAGTAGTGACTGCCAAGGTCGCCGTAAACAAGATGATGATCGAACCGACAAGCTCCAGACGAACGGAGAGCCATCGGTCGACTGAGAAATTGGCAAGGTAGCACATTTGGTTACGGTCGATCCTCCGCGTGTTTTGTGCAGTGAAAACGGCTTGTTGGCCATAGGCCCGGATGGTGGAGAGACCCGATAGGGTCTCGGAGAACCATGCAAAAATGGGTGATTTGGAGACGGCATCGAGGCGCTGGAGTTCGCGGGAGGTAGAAAGGTAGTAACTGGGAAACACCGGGATGAGAGATGAATAAGGCGCAAATGGGATATCTTACACAGTCACTCGGGAATAAAACCACATCAGAGGTATGACAGCGAGGAGGAAAGGAGGGAAACTGAGGCCGATAACCAAAAGAATGGATACACATGATGCACAGGTCTTGACTAAATTTTGGATGACCTAGTGGTGATGTGAGATAGCAACGTGGATAAGTGAGTAGGTGCTCACGGTGCTCAAAACCAAGTCAACAATGTACATATCACGAGAGAACAAGTTCAACACCCTATATCCATAGGTGAATTCGTTTCATCGGATAAGTGGCCAAGAAATCACCGTACCTTCCAATAGGTACCATTTCGAAAAAGCTCAGCGGAGCCCTCATGACCGAGTCTAACATCTGTCCAAACGTAATCTGTGAAACCTTCTCTCCGCCAACACCTGAACAAGGCATACCGAATCGTGTAAATACTTGGAGCTCCTCAGGGAACACAGCACAAAGATCAGTAACCCGGCCACCGCAGTCAGCACAATGGATGCCAGATTGAAGAACCCATATCCAAGCAGATAGGGATCCATCAATCCCGCGTTCCCGCCCGATTTGTGGTTCCTCTCACCCCAGAGACGAAGCATTATCGTAGACATGACCGAAACTACTTGCGCTAGGACTGCTGCGAGCACGAAAAAGCAAAAGCCCGCCCTGGATGCCGCCGCGAGATACTGGAAGTAAACCTCTTTCTTGATGCGTCCATGCTCGCTATGCTCCTTTGACATCCCAGAACTCGTCACCTCACGGATGCCAAGGGGAGGTACGATGACCGCCTGGCCGAAACTCGGACGCCGAGAGTCGGGTTTTTCGATCATGTCGAGTTCCACGAGGGTCGTCGGTGAGGTGTCACTACTCTTGCTCGACTGAGACGGTGTAGTCGATCCGCTTGTTTCACCCGATGCAGAACCACTCGCGGCATGTTTCTGACTGAAAGGGACGATTTGAGTCACTGGAACGCATTCCCGAAGCCACTTACATCATATTACGAATCGCGCCATCGGGAGTCCTGACGAGTTGAGAAAATGATCCACATTCTAGGATGATGCCACGGTGCATGTATGCGATTTGGTCAAACTGTCTGAGATATGCAATGCTGTTCGTAACGAGAATCCTAGCTTTGGTAGCAAGAAGACCTTGAGGACCGATGACGTTTTCTGAAGATTCATGTTATATAGTGATGTTGTGGAGGAGACGATGGACCGGACGACATACCAAAGACGTGGCGAGCAACATGTGAATCGACAGCGGCCAGGACGTCATCGAGGAGGACCCTACAGGACAAGTCAACCCAAAGTGGCCTCACAGCAAGCGGTCGACCCACAGATCGGCCCTGGCATACACAGCACGCGCCAGTGCGATACGAGCACGTTGCCCGCCACTCAACTGGAACCGCATGTAAGAAACATGACCTTTCGATGGCAGTAGAAACCTACAGTGATACCTGTACAACCGCCACCTGGTCAGATAACCACAACGAGACTGCACCAGAAACTCACCCTTCTCTCCGACTTCAGTCATATCACCCTGGGGAAGGACCGCCAAATCAGGCTTTAATGCGCAAGCTGAGGGAAAACGGTGGGTAAAGTCTTTCGCATGGATACCAAAGGAATGTACCTTCGATGACGAGGTTATAAAACGTCTCGTCATATGCACGGGACAACAGAACATTGTCTCGGACAGTAGCAGACAAAATCCTAACATAGTTGAGTAACCTGACACTGATAATTAAGCGCCTTGCGTACCAAGGATTCTGGGCAGCATACGCCACGCTACCAGACAATATGACCTCGCCGTCCACCTTGCGCATGTCACCGATGATGGCAGACAACAGACTGCTCTGTGATCACCCAAACCGTCATCGATATACGATAGCTAGTCGAGTGGCGTGCTCACCTTTCCGGCTCCCACCCTCCCAAGGATTCCTACCAATTCACCTTTCCGGACCGTCAAATTAATGCCCTCGAGCGTAGGCTGAACACCGGTTTTGGTCCACTGAAACTCTCCGTCCCTGATCGACAAAACCTCTTCGCCGGCGCAAGTTGGACGTTTCTTGATCCGTGTCACGGCATCCTGTTGGAGCTCTTCGGCGTGCAAAAAGCAGGAGAGGCGTTTGAGGGAAACTACAGCTTCCATTGCGCCGGACACCACTTGGCTGCACTAGATGGTCATGGAGGATATTAAGTAAGTGATGATGTTTCGATTGATTGTCTTTACATACCATCGCAAGAGGGAGCTGGAGAAGCATGAAGAGAGAGATAGCAGGGAAAATCAGGTCGACGGTTAGTGGTCTCTCCGAGAACACAGAAGCGGCAGCAAACGAGCTGAATGCAACAATCACTATCGCGCAGTCAGAAGACAAGGGACCACCAAATGCCAAAGCACACACTCGGAATGCCAGCCCAGAGGGTCGTATTCACCGCAGAGACGATACCAATCTTTCGGAGCATCTTGAGTTCCATATCATTGCGGACATGCAAAACGCGACGAATGAACGCATATTCCCATGCGTAGAGCTTGATACTTGACGGGACATCAGCGCGCGCAATAGGGATCGCGGGATAGCGTTACCTCTTGATATTGGCAAGCAGCTCGCTCATCAACCTGGTGCGCCAATCTCTGTCCTTCATTTGTTTCTCGTGCATCGCTTTCAAAAGTCGGGCAATAAAGGTATTTAAGGGTATGGAGAAGAGCATCACAGCCATCCCAACGAACGCGGACCAACCAAGGAGGTCATAGAGTGACACAAACGCAAGAACAAGCTGAATATGATGAACACCAAACGGGGCAGTCAAGAATCGAGTTCCATTCAAAGCAGGGAAGTCACACACCTGGTAGGGCCCTGAGATAGCCATGAGCCCAACAAGGCAAAAATCCTGCAATCTAGTCGCGTCTACTGACATCAAGTTCACGATGTCACCAGTAGAACGACCGCTTTCATCGCTGGAGAGTACAAGAGCCTTTTTGTATATGGCCGCGACGAGCCCAGCACGGACACGCATGCCAGTCCCAGCACAGATTTGGTAATACTGAAAGGATATGCCATTCAGCCACAAAAGCGCAAAATGCAAAATGCCACATTACCTGGTGAAGGAGGGTGGTTTGGGCCATGGAAGTTGCGAACATGAGGACAGCAATGACATAACCAAGGAGTGGAGGGGAATGGGCCATGAGCTCGGTGTGCTCATCACTTTGGTATTCGGAAATGTGGGACAAAAGAGAGCGCAAGAAAATGGGTTGGGCAAAGGCTAAGGTATCCTGGATAAGCTTAAGCAGGCCAGCCCGGAAATAGGGGCCACCATATGCAATAAAAAGGGCAGTACACAACCCGGGGCTAGAGGGATTAGACAGCGCGGTAACCGAGTGTGGTAGTGCTCACTGTTTTCCAAGGGCATGTTCAAGATCATCGCCAAGGTTGGCCGACTCGTCACGAGGGACGAGCACAGGTAAATCACGCTCTGTGATGACAATGCGAGATCCCTTGCGCAGTAAGGGAGCTATCCATGCAAATGACCATATGCTAAAGATATTGGCTGTGAGCGTCGGATTTTCATTGTCGGGATCAAGGGTATCGTCGGGAGGGATGCATTCGAATCCAAAGGAAAGTAAACCAAGGAAAAGAATTGCCCATTTCAAAGGGATGAGCGGTGTGAGAGGAAATGTTTGCACGTAAGATCGTGTCCAGATAAACAGCACGACAGCGTAACATGGCCAGAAGAGCAAGAGAATGGTGGAGGAGGACCGCGTCCGGAGATGGTTTAAGCGGGTCAGCCACAAGGCGAGCAGGAGCGCGAAAGGTTCTAACGCGTAGGGCAGTTGAGCGGCTATGCTGATTTGGCCCATGAGAATGAAAGTCAAGGTTGTGAGACTGATCAAGAACGCAAGACCAAGCAACATCTGCAAACGGGATCAATGAGGAGAAGGAACAAACGAAAGGAACTCACAAGCTTGGCCCAGAGCCGGCGGCGGCTTTTGCAGGAAATGTCACGTTCAGTAACATGGCAGACCATGCAGAACCGTACGAGAATAAGGACGACGAGGGTGGCAAGAAGTGGAGAGAGAACAAAGCCTTCCTCTGCACAGAGAGACAAGTCAAGGTCCCTTGACTGGGAGCTCCACTGCCATCCGTCGCTGTCGCGGCATTGGACGAGCATCATCGTGCGTGCGACGAGGACGAAAGTTTTCGGGTCGTAGTTCAATTTATAAGGGGTCCATAATATCGCGGATGCATTATTACCTCATTCATGTGGGCATCCGTTAATCGGAAGAGAAGAGGAAGACAAGAACGAGCAGAATCAGCCCAAAGGAGTCATATGCATGAGAGTTGACGACTTCAACTCTAGTTACTCGGTTCGGATCACCTTGATGAACGTGTGACCATTCATTCAACGCCAGGGTCAGCATGGTCAGGACTCAGCCCTTGTCACTGCGTAGCTTCCGAACCATTGCATCAGTGGCTGGTCAACGCTATGCCCAATACGCAATCGACACCGCGCTTCTATTTTGATGCTGCCAGATACGCCCGGCACGACTGCCTGAAGCGCTTTTACCTGCCAGATCCTTTTCCTCATTGGCACGGACGGTGATCAGATTAGCAAACTCACTGTTAAGTCATCGTCGCCACCGGTTGAGACAACTCTTCCGAGTGGTAACATGGAATGTAATACGGGCCCGCTTTGAATTCAGGTCGAGCTGTGACGGTCAAATGGATGTCAGCTCAGTTCACACTGCCAAAGCTCAGGCTATATAAAACACCGAGGTTCCGCTGGGCTTGGCGGCACCACGACTGGCCTCCGACCCATTCCCGACGAATCCCATCGGCCGCCCGCAGAACCATCGTGGCGCCGCGCCCGATTCCGAAGCTTCGAAAGCCCGGCATATCATCGATTGACCATCATGTTAGGAAATATGAATGTGTCACTGGTGTCATCGTTCGTGCCAGCGCCGCTCGAGTTCGTGTGTAAAAAAAGGCATGCCCGGGCCGGTGCGAAGTGAATTGGAGGTAAATATCTTACGGATCCTTGTGCCATGGTTGTAGATGCCTGCAGCACGAGAATATTGATGGCGTTTGACGAGATGGAGGTTGTAAAAGTTTAGGTGGCAGCTCCCGTCAATCCCAGCCTCTACAACACGCGTATTGCGTATATTTGTCAGTTGGATCGCACTTGACGAATACACCGCTCTGCGAATTCAGACACGTCTCACGGCGCGGCCATCACTGTACTGAACGCCTGAATGGTCGTGGAGCCGCTGTCACATGCTGCAGGAACTGAGTGTTGGACCTGTTATCAGCCTGACACTTGAAACGAACCCGCGAGTGACGTTGCCGTACGTCGTGAAACATTTATGGCGCGTGACGCGTGACGTGTTATTCTACTGTGACTCCTGCTAGTAAACTGCGGTGACTGCTCGTAGCTATGAGTTGAAACGTTCACATCCAGTGGGATACGCAGTGAGTCCCATTTAGTGTGTCCGTGCTTGTGGACTGACTACAGACTATATACGGTGGGCGAGAAGGATCTGGCTTCGTCACTCGTCGCTCGGGTCTGCGCTGCGTGACGCGACTTGAGCAAAGAGAGGGATTTAGAGTCTACTCACAGAGTCGCAAAGGTGTGCTTGAGCAGGCACGATCGCCTTACATCTAGCTTATACCCGAGAAAGTTTAAAATTTATTGCCTATGTGGCGGTTTCCAAGGTAATCGTTCCGGTGCGTGGTTTCTACAATCGACAAAACTAGGGGAGGGGCAGTTATATGAGGCCGGGTTTTGCCTCTGCCAATAGTGAAACGATTGCCAAGGTTACTCCCTAGCGGCATTTTTGACCTGACATTCCCCCAACTTTCACTGTCACGGTATCCAAGATTAATCGATCACTCCTGATCGATCGGCGTTCGATGTCACGAAGCGAGGCGAATCTGCCCTGGCCCTACGAGCGATGGCCGGGGGTAACACAGAGGGAGGTCACCCGTGTCCATGCGACTTCATGCGACTTCGACTCACTCCGCAACGATATGACCGACTGTTGAGTATGCGACGTCCCGCCACTTGTTGTGATATTTTTCTTGTGTGCCTGCCACGACATCATGACATCCCTTGATTCCAGTGGGAGATATAAACTTCGAACAGAGGACATGAATCCCTTATTCGCAAGCCCATTTAATCCGTCTGACCCGGATTCATCCATTCTCTCAACTAAGCACTCGTCACTCGTTTATTACGGGAATGATAATGTGCCCATTTGGCTCATGGGTACTGGCTTCTATTGCCGTGGCTAGTCTCGCAGGAGCGCACCAGGTTGCGTGGCACCCATCGATGTGGTGTCTCTATGTAGCCTTCCATCTCTGCTCTCATGAGTTCCCACTTATGCTTCTTTTGGCAGGGACCGAGCAATAGTACACGCAACTACAACAACGCTGAACCTACTGTCCCCGCTTACCAGATGAATTATAGTGATTACTGGATCAAGGGGTTCAACAAAGTAAGTTTTGGTCTCCTCAGGTACACCGTTATGCTCAACAATGACCTGGTAGTGCAACGAGTATCCGCCCGCTCCAGGTGTTTTTATGGAACTGTACGCCGATCCTATTCGTTCATTGGCTAATACAACACCTTACGATCCTTTCTCTTGCCGCGCTACTTTCTTGGCCCTCCAAGTTATGCTGGCAAAAACATCACACTCGAGATCGCACAGAATCTTGCCTTCACTACGTACGGCAATCACCCGAAAGTAACCAAATGGCCAGATGGGAATACACATCCCGATGACTATAGTGTGAACAATTTGGCCGGGTACACACTGAGTGATAGTAACTGTATCGCCACCCCGAACCGTGAGTCCGTTTTCTCCTACATTTTAACAGATATCTGGAATGCCTTCACGATCAGTCCATGCCAAGAATGAGTCCAACACCGCGGGTACAGCCATAGGACTGAGCTATGTGGTTCGTCCCCGGTCAACCGCGGTCACATTTCGGGCAATGTTGATACGCATACCGTAGTCAGAGCTCGATGCCATGACACCCGAGAACACTGTCATTATTGCCACAAACCGCCAGTAAGCTCATCCCTCCCATTCCTGCAGGGTTGTGCTAACGCTGGTATATAGCTCGCCGTGGTTCCGTGAGACTACGTATGACATCCCGTCAGGTTTACCCGGCTGCGATAGCTGTATGTGTGCTGTAAGGTTTCTGTCTGGTTTTCCTTCTGATGGCTGTTGACGTGTTTTCGCGGTGACAACAAACAGTGGGTTTGGGTAAGCAATCGGCCATGAACCCCATACTTCTTTTCCACTTATCAGCGTCTTTGTTCTTTAGAATGCCTATAACTGCGGACAACGAAACATATTCGTGCACCCCTACAGATGCAAAGTTTATCCCGATTCGGCGTCGCCCAGGAAGATCGGAAAACCAAAACCAGCCACCTATTGTGAAGAGGATCCATCGACCTGCACGAAGGGACCGAAGCAAGTGATTATTTACAACCAATTGGAACGAAACAATATCGAAGTTAGTGGGTTGGATGTGCGCGGGGAGATCAAGACCCCCATGTACAACGAGGTTTGTGGTTTCAGTCCCGGTACGTGTTGCCCTTCATCCCCCCTCCATCCCTCTTTTGCTTCGCGCGTGCAATGTCGATCTTGGTGACGAACGGTGGTATTCACAGGTGCTCAGAACGACATTTTCGAGGACGAGGATCCTGCTAGTACTGTAGCAGGCTCGAGCACATCAGCTACGCATTCCGCGGCTGCTACGCCGAGTCTGCCAGCGGGGTCAAGCACACTGGCCACACATTCCTCGACTGCCACGTCGGGCCTGTCAGCAACGTCAAGCACACCGGCCACGCATTCTACGGGTGCCACGTCGAGCCTGTCAGCAACGTCAAGCACACCGGCCACGCATTCCACGGGTGCCACGTCGAGCCTGTCAGCAACGTCAAGCACACCGGCCACGCATTCCACGGGTGCCACGTCAGATCCTGCAGCAGGCTCTAGCACATCGCATTCGCATTCGCATTCGCCTTCCACGGACCCTACGTCTAGCCTGCCACACGCGTCAGGCACACCGGCATCGTCTTCGCCCGCGCACACTACATCTGGCCTGTTGATTGCTCACACCTCGAGTACGACGGGCGCGCCGACCGGTACTGATATACCGTTGTGTAGGCGGTCCGTCGAAGATGTTGAGGACGTTCCCGAAGCTGAGAACGTGAACGCCGCGTACCTGAAGCACACGAAGATGCGTCGGGAGAGGAAATTTGTCTTTTAAGCCGCGTGTTAGGCTCAGTCGCGGAAGTCGTATTTCGCGGCCAGTGTTTCGTTCGTGCCCGCACTCCTGGAGAGCGATCGGGGTGATTTTTTGATTTTTGATTACTTGGATACCCACATTTGCTAGTATGTGTTTAGAGCAGCCGTTGTTTTCTTCGGTGTACATGTCCGATGCTTGGCATCACAAAAAACGTAGATCTCGTGATACGGCTGTATGCTGTATCATTCGACGAGATGTTGGTCGTACATGCTGTCCGAGCAGGTTTGCCCTATGGGGGCAGTATAACACCACGTAGAAGAACTGCGAAGTCGGACATAAGATAAGTCCAAAATGGCTGACTTGACTTGACATCAACGATATATTCAACGTGAGGCGTTGGGACAGTCAAAACGACTAATGAACTCGAGTTTCGCAGTATGCCAAACTACGAGGACAGCTGATGTCGAATTCGAGAACCCGTCAACGACGTGAGGACGAAGCCGGGATCTCTTGAAAACGGCCGAGTGTACAAATATAAACCATCCGAAGGTACGCGAAAACGCCCACCGATCTATCTCTCAAAATCAAACGCAATCTCCCGTCCGCCCCTCGCACCCCTTCTCCGCCGCCTCATCCGCGCCGCTGCAAACGGCAACACTTCCCGCGCCCGCCTCTCCATCCTCATCGCCTCTTCCACCCCAACCCCAACCTCGGACCCACCAACACCCTCGGGCACCATCTCCCACTGCGTCTCCTCCACGATCGGTTCGACCGCACCCTTCCAGTCCCACTCGGGGTCGCGGAACACCGCCTTGCGGAACAGTTCGCCCAGAAGCGCCCGGTGCACGATCCGCGCTAGCGGCGCAGGCGCAAAGATGGCGCGATGGCGCGACGCAGAGTCCTCGGCGCCTGTCAGCATCGCGAGCGTCGGAATGTGTAGTATCTGTGGGTGTCGTCGGGGGAGGGGAAGACGCGGCAAGGCAGACACACGCGGGAGGTCGTCGTTCGTTGGCCGTGTGGGCTCCGAGAGATGGAGGAGTTGCGAGATGGTATCGGGCCCGACGGGGGACGAGCCCGTGTGTTCGAAGGCGGGTTGGCGCTGTCGGATGCGATCGTGGAGGGTGTATAGTTCGGGGTCTTCGTTGGGACGGAGGTGGGTGAAAAAGTCGACGAGGCGGTAGGTGCCTTCTGGGCGGTGGAGACTCGCCTCGTGTTTCATGCGATGGAGGAGATTGACGATGACGATGAGGTAGGTCTGGAGATTGGGTTGGAACCCAAACGCGTGCAAGGCATGAATGGCGATGAATGCGGCGGCGTAATCCGCGCGTGCCATGAACGTCCGAAGGGCGAGGTGAAAGGCAGAGACGGAGATGACTGTCGACCGTTCCAATGGCCGACCGTCGGTCTGTTCGAGATGGCACGCGAGCATTTCTCGAAACAGTCTTCGAGGTGGGACGGCATTCTCGGGGCGTTTGTGTCTCCGGGCTAAACGGGGATGGTCCAGTATGTTTGTGGCACGGAAGAGCATCTTGTATGTGACGTCGTTGGGCATCAATCCGTCGGATCGCTTGTCCATGAGAACGTGGTAGAGCGCAAACGCCTCGTGATAACGTTGTTGCACAAAGTTGACACGGATGAGGGCATTAAACACGTTCGCATCGGGGGACACGCCGGCCGATTTCATGCGCACGAGCACGTCCTGAATCGCGTCGGTGTTCTTGGGACCCATCTCATTGAGGGTACGGATGATGTTCGAGTACGGGGTCACGTCCGGCAGTACGTCCTGTGTGTTGCACAGGTCTTCAAACACCTGGAGCCACGCCTGTGCAGCGTCCAAGCGGTTAGCGCGCATATTGATGCTTGCGAGCTCTCCGACGAGGTCTGGATACTCGCTGAGCTTTATCTGGCGAATGGACACGAACGCATGGGCAAGCTCGTCTACGAGCTCACCCGAGACACGTTTGACGTCCGTCAGGTAACGGACGAGGTCCATGAATGCCGGGACGTCGTACGCCGTGTTTTCAAAGAGTTTTTTCAGCGGGGAAATAGTTTCCCTGGGATGCGTCGCCCGATGAACGATGCCGAGGGCGGTCATGCGAAGAGAGAGCGCGTATACGGCGACGAAACCCTCCCTGCGCATGCGGTCGTACAGGGCGAGGGCGACCTCGAACAAGTGTCTTTCCAAGCAGAAGCGAACCAAACGCATGAACGCCATAGAACGGTAGGTGTTGTAGAATTTCTCGTCCGAGAGTTTGGCCATGAGATAGGACTCGAGCGCGTCGGCACGCGGCGTGAGGAGGAGTCTGTCTGCGCCAAAGACCAGCGTGTTCACGCGCGCCCTGTAAATTTTTTGGGATGCGACCTGGGCGGGCTTGACGAGGTTGTGCGTACAACGTACCCAACGTCGTAGCATCGAGACAAGGTGTAAGTGTAACTTTGCGCATCTCTTTTCTTAACTATCACTACGATGACCCACGAAGAGCACCAATACCTCGCCCTCGTCCAGCGCGTCATCGAGCATGGCGAACCTCGCAACGACCGCACAGGGACGGGCACCCACGCCCTCTTCGCTCCCCCAGCTCTCCGATTCACCCTCACCCAATCCATCCTCCCCCTCCTGACGACCAAACGCACCTACCTCAAAGCCATCCTCGAAGAACTCCTCTGGTTCATCCGCGGCGACACAGACGCAACGACCCTCTCTCGTCGGGGCGTCAAGATCTGGGACGGGAACGGCTCCAAGGCATTCCTGACCTCGCGCGGGCTCGGACACCGCCGCGAGGGCGATTTGGGACCCGTGTATGGGTTCCAATGGCGTCATTTTGGCGCACCTTACGTCGATTGCGACAAGGATTATACAGGACAGGGCGTCGACCAGCTACAAGAGTGTATCGATAAGATCAGACATCACCCTACCGATCGACGTATCATCCTTAGCGCTTGGAACCCGGCGGGTGAGCACATCAGAGTATCGCTATCGACGGGCATACTAATGATGGCACAGCGATCCCAGAGATGGCGCTCCCGCCGTGCCACATGATGTGCCAGTTCTACGTGCACATGGCGTCCACTCCAGACGGTAAAAACGGGCTTTCGTGCCTCATGTACCAACGGTCCGCCGATCTGGGCCTCGGCATCCCCTTCAACATCGCCTCGTATGCGCTCCTCACGCATATGATCGCACACGTCACACACACGGAGCCGCGCGAGCTCATCATCCAGCTCGGGGATGCACACGTCTACAAGGACCACATCGCCGCCTTGCAGACGCAGCTCCAGCGCGAACCACGACCCTTTCCGACGATCCGTTTTGCGCGCGATATCGATGATATTGACAAGTTTGATTACGACGATATCATAGTAGAGGGATATGATCCACATCCGACGATACCCATGAAAATGAGCGTGTAACATGTACGATGCCACGGAACGGAATGCATGCCACGAGAGTGAATAAGCGGGACGTTACGCCCCATCCGTATCCTTGTCCACCACCGTCCTCTGGCTCTTTCTCGGCCGCTCGCCCTCCCAACTGTCGCTCACGTCCCGTCCGCGCTTACTCCTCGGCTTGCGCGACGGCGACTCCCCACGAAAGTTGGGTGGCACGGCAGTAAACTGATTCTCAGAGAAACTCGACGTGCGTCCCACCCCGCTCCGGGACGAGGTGCGACGGTCGCTCACACCGAGCGCCGACGCCGAGCTCGCGTTGCGTGAAAACGGGCGCGGCGTCGACGGGCGGTCACCCTGGGTCGATGTCGACGTTGGTGTTGCGGGACGGAACATCTGGATCGGGGGAATATCGAGGTCGGCTGTGACTGCTACTTGCCCGCCGAGTACGTCCGGACTGAACCCGTCCTGCGCTTGTTCCTGACCCTGACCCTGACCCTGACCCTGTTCGTGTATCTCCACCGGGAGATCCTCCGCCGAGATGAGGTTCTTGAGGATATGCCGATATCCAGCCTGCACGAGCCCGTGAAACATCCCGTCCTTGGTAAACACCCGCAACCACGCCTCTGCAAACGACTCTGGCATCAACAGCGATACATCGCTAGGATCCGCCTTGAGACACTCTGACCGCCCGCGTCAGCGTGACATGCTACAGGAAAATACGGACGCACCATGGGGCTTCTTCTTCGAGTAGAACGTCACCTCGTCGAGCGGATTATCTGCCCCCTTACCATAATGCAGCACCGAGCATGATACCGCCACATGTGCCGGCGTAAGCTGCGCCACGAGGTCCGGGTCCACGCCAGCTAGCACGCCTGACTTGGCAACGCGGACGATCGCCTCGGGGGTGACGTTGGCTTCGATCATTTTCTTGTCTGCGTGCGGAAAGACCTTGTAATCGACGACCCTGTATAGGTCGCGCCTGCGGATCCGCTCGACGATGGCACGCGCGGGTGCGAGTTCCTGCACGGGTCGGTGGGTGGTGTCACGCGGCTGTTTGGGGGGCTCACCTCTTCGGTAGACTCCTCAATCTTGCTGAGGAGGTTGTCGGTGAGGTAGACGTAACGCTTTGGGTTCTCGACGAGATGTGCAATCTTGAGGTACGGCTCTGCCGCGAGCAACGCATCGATGAGCATGAACTCGATCGCCTTGGCTACGATCGATGGTGAGCGTGGGTGCACGACCAAACGAGGGACGTACTGGTCTTGTGGTTGTAGATGCGTTTGTGAAGCGAGAATCGGGTATAAAACAACTCGTAAATCTGGTTGGCATCCTTGATGTCGTAGCATATCTTGCCGTCGATGACGCGCGCCGAGTGGATAAGTCTGTGGGGTGCTCAGTCCGCGTGACGGCGCATCGCATGTATGCGCACCTCGATATCGAAATGTTGCCCTTGTCACCGACGGCATGGCAATCTCGCAGGATATAATCGAATCTGGCGCATGTAACCGTGAGCATCCCTGAACCCGCGCCACGCGACTCACTTGTCCACGTCAAGTCCGTTGCGGAGGTTCGCCACGATCTCGAACAAGAACGGCATTGTCTTGCCGAGCCTGTCATCGCTAAGTCTATCTGACGCAGAATGAAAAGAGAGACGTACGCGCAACGGCCCTTGTCGCCGGCGATGAGCGCCTTGACGAGGGTGACCTCCTCGGGCGTAATATCGAGCTGGTACGTCTCGACCATATCATCAAACATCATCTCGCTCGCCTGTTCGTGCTTCCACTTCTTTCCAGGCCTGTGTATGCAGCATGCAGGGCACGTGTGCGGTGCGTGGTCAACGATACGAGCTCGCATGGAGATACGAAGGACACGCACAGCGCCGTGGGGATAAATTTACCATCCCAGACGTGCGACCATGGGCCGTGTCCCAGATCGTGACACAGCCCCGCGAGCTCGACGCACTCGATATGTTGGTCTGTGATTCCGAGCGTTTGGTCGACGTCCGAGTCGCGAAGGTGCGTCGCCATTAGACGCGCGAGGTAGCCTACGCCTGTCGAGGGTGGGTTAGCAAATGGTCGGGCGTGTCTTGTAGGACGCACCGAGACAATGTTCGAAGCGGTTGTGTGCTGCGCCAGGAAAGACGTAGTACGAAAGTCCGAGCTGCTTGATGTAGCGCAATCTCTGAAAGTGTTTGCTACACGCGATGAGCTCGAGCACAAGCTCGACGTGATCAACGTACGTATCGATGAACGAGCATATCCACGACGAGAACGACACTGTACGACGTTAGACAAAACGAGATCTTTTTTTATTTTATATATTTTTTGACTCGCCATAGTCGTGTACGCCGTCCTTGAATTGTCGCGTTTGCAACAGTCGGTCCATGGTCGTTCGAGGACAAGATTATTATTACAACATCACGCGTGTACGACACGAGCTAATAAATTACATTACCAAAGACCACGACTTAATCCCGACCCTGGACGGTCGGAGGTGTCTCGTCCTGCACGCCCTTCTCGTCGCCTGACCCACCACCCTTGCCCATCGTCGGTCGTCCTTCGACCCGTCTCACAAACTCACCCCACACCGCACGCTCATCGTTGCCCATCGTCTCAAACAAGCTCCGCACGCTCGCATCCGCCTTGCGATACACCCCCCTGTGTCGACACACCGTGCTCTTGACGTACCGACACCCAAACACGCGCTCAAAGGCCGCCTTTTGCGTGGCGGTGGGTGACTGTGCGACCATGGCATCCATCGCGCGGAATCCAGCCGCGATCTCGGACACGGTGTAGTCGTTGGGCCATCGTTTGAGCGGTGGGTGGGGGTGCTGGGGAAAGGACGTCCGTGTGGTGGCGTTGGGCGTGTTGGGACTGTAGAGCGGCGTGGGGGGCATCACAGGCGAATGCAGGTTCATGTTGGGACCGTGGAATGGACTGCCAAGCGGTGTCGCCATCTCGCCCGCGTCAGTGCCGTTGCGCGCAGGCGGGTGCGTGTTGAGAGGCGGACTCGCGAGCGATGGGGCATAGGGTATCGTCTGTGTGGGTAGCACGTAGCTCACCGGGGGTGGTATATACACGTGTGCAGGATAGCTGTCCGGAACGTAGAATCGCTTCGCCAAAGGCACTTCTGCGGCGTCTCCGAGGGGCCGTTTGAGTTGCGCGGCCGAGGTGGGGGAGGGCAGAGGGTGCATCTGCTTCTTCTTGACCTGGAGTGTGAGTTCGTCGGGAAGACCTGCACACTCGTCGTCTGCGAGACCGGCGAGGAGACTCTTTCTGAGCTTGTAGAGGAGACGCTGCTCCGACTCGATAGTGCGCACGGTGGTGATCATGTGTTGCTCCCAGTGACCCGTCGTGCTGTCGTAAGTATCGATGTACGAGGTCGCGGTGAGTTCGAGGTCGGACACGACGGTGGGGTAGTGTGAGAGCGAGAAGAAGGGAAATGTGGATATCTCGTGGGTGAGGCGGATGGGGTCGCAGCCCGACTGTGGGTCGTCATCAGCGGTCGTTTCGGGGTCGTATCTAGCGGGCTGGTTACCCTGTACCAGATGACGAGAGTGACGGATCGTTTGAGAGCCTGCTCCAACAAGGATTGCCTATCGTCGCGATGGGTAAACAAGGGTCTTTGAATGGACATGGCGACGTGCTGAACATCCTCGTCAGTGATGACGGCAAGAAACAAAGAGCCGACGTACTTTTGGACCACTTTCCTGGCGAGCTCGGTTTCAGCGGGACAAGTACCAAGTCCACGAGGCAGGTCCATTCTCACGAAAGTACACGAACTTGTAAGACAACGTGTTCGAGATGGTTTGAAGTCAAGCAGTGAAAATGTAACAAATCCAAACAAGCCTAATAAATTCCTAGTTTCCACGTTCCCATCATGTCTGCCAGCGTAAGGGCGAGAAGGCCCCCTTCTCCACCACCTGGCCTTCCGTCATACAAATACCCACCCATTTCATCACGAAAAGATGACCTCGACGCAGACCAGCGACGGGAAGCAGCCGCAAAGGGTTATGGACCCACTCGGAAAACATACCCCTCAGGCGGGCTCAAAATAACCTCTGGAGAATGGAAACTCCTCGTCCTCGTCCTCATCGTCGCAACCTTTGTCCGCCTCTTCCGCATATCATCACCAAACAGTGTCGTGTGTGTATCCGACGTCGCTTTCATGGGTCTGGCTAACGTGTCGTAGATTCGACGAGGTTCACTTTGGTAAATTTGCAGGGCGGTACATAAAGACGCGTTACTTCGTGGACGTACATCCACCCTTGGCAAAACTGTTGATCACCGCCGCAGCATTTCTGTCCGGATTTAATGGGGATTTCGACTTTAAAGATATCGGAAAGTGCGTGCATCACCCTCTTTAGTTCGCTGACCCTCGAGCCGAACCCGCAGAGTATTTGAAAACACGCCCTATGTCGCCATGCGCGTGGTTCCCGCCGTGCTCGGCGTCGCTACCATTCCCGTGGCCTACCTCACCTTGCGTGCCCTCGATTGCAGAGCCACGACGTCCCTGCTCGCCGCTCTCTTTTTGACCTTTGAGAATGGACTCATCACCCAGTCACGACACATCCTCCTTGACTCGCCACTCGTCTTCTTCACCGCCCTCACCCTATTTCTATTCGTCGGATTCTGGAACGAGGACAAGCACGAGCCTTTTACCGATCGTTGGTGGGCGTGGCTCGTATTGACCGGTATGTCCCTCGGCGCTGTTCTCTCCTGCAAGTGGGTCGGCCTGTTCACCGTTGCGACCGTCGGCGTGTGCACCGTTCTCCAGCTCTGGTTACTCCTCGGTGACTTGCGCGTCAGGCCTCGTACGTGGGCGAGACACTTTATCGCCAGAGCAATTTGCCTCATCGCGATCCCTATTCTGTTCTACATGACCATGTTCGAGTTGCATTTCATGATCCTCGGAAGTTCGGGCGAGGGGGACGCATTCATGAGCTCCGAGTTTCGGCAGACTTTGGGACACGGCATGCCTGATACCTATGCTGGTGCGTTTGCGTTTGTCGCACGGATCGCTTCGCTGACATTGCCCTTAGACGTGGCGCTTGGCTCCGAGGTGTCTATCCGTCATCTCAACACTCAAGGTGGTTATCTGCATTCACATGACCACACGTATCCCGGGGGAAGCAAGCGTACGTGATACCTTTTCCTGTCATGATCCAAGCTGACGTTCCACCCAGAACAACAGGTCACGCTCTACCCACACCGAGATGACAATAATGTATGGCGCATTTTCAACGCCACCGTCGAAGACTATCCCCAGTACGAGTACGCGACGGAGCCGATCGAGTACATCAAAGACAGAGCACACATCAAGCTGCGGCATGTTACCACCGACAAGGCTCTCCACTCGCACGAGGTCCGCCCACCCGTTTCGGACGTCGACTTCCAGAACGAGGTATCCGGGTACGGCATGACCGGATTTCTGGGCGACGCCAACGACGACTGGGAGGTCATCATCGTCAAAGGCGACAAGCGTGACAGGGAATCGAGCAAGCGGCTCAAGACGCTCCGCACGCACTTTCAGCTGCGCCATCTCCACACGGGATGCTATCTCTTTTCACACAAGGTCAAGTTGCCCGAGTGGGGGTTCGAGCAGCAGGAGGTGACATGCAACAAGGCGGCGGTCAAGGCGAATTCGCTGTGGTATATCGAGACGGCTGCAAAGCATCCACAATGTGCGTCATCGTTTTTCTCAACGTTTCGGCGATCCTGATCGACGCAGTTTCGGATAATGCGGAGCGAGTCAACTATAGGATTCCAGGGTTCCTCGCCAAGTTTTGGGAGCTGCAGCAGGTCATGTGGACGACTAATGCAGGTCTGACGGATAGACACCCTTATGATTCGCGTCCGTTGAGTTGGCCCCGTCTTGGCCGTGGCATCGTACGTTGTGTCGATTTCGAGCGCTCCGCGCTGACTCACCCGATCGCAGAACTTTTGGGGCAAGGACCACCGTCAGATCTACCTGATCGGCAACCCGTTTGTCTGGTGGCTCAGCACCGCCTCGGTCATCACCTACGTGCTCGTCCGCGGCTTCCTCATCCTCCGCGCCAGGCGCGGCTATAGGGACTTTGAGAACAGTACGTTACCGTCCATCCTGCCGCGTGATCGTCGCTGATGTCCCGCAGCCAAAGTGGCCAAATACGACGCGCTCTGCGGGCTGCTCTTTACGGGGTACGCCCTACACTATGCGCCTTTTTTCCTAATGCGCCGGCAGCTCTTTTTGCATCACTATTTCCCTGCACTATACTTTGCCATTTTGCTGGCGTGCGCCGTGTTTGATTGTGCGACCGCGGCGTTGCGCCCCAAGATACGGTTACAGATCGCTGCGGTACTCGCTGTCGTTGCGGTGTGGAATTATGTGACGCTGAGTCCACTCGTGTATGGGAGTGCGTGGACGCGGGGCGCGTGCGAGCGGGCGCGGTGGGTCAAGACATGGGATTTCGCGTGGTGGGTGTTTTCCGTTTGTCTATCGATTGGTGTTGACCGTTTGGCGCAGCAATGACTTTTTAGACGATGTGCGTCTCTCTCTTTTGAATGTGTTGACCGAACTGATTGTGGGCGCAGTATGCGGGGTACAGCGGTGGTGCGACGCCCGTGTTGGCGTCTCTGCCTGTATCTGCGAGCGCAGACGTACCTGTCGAGAGCGACCCGGTCGTCATCGCCGCGGCACAGGCCAACGCCAACGTCAACGCAGACGCCGGTGTTAACCCCAATCCCAATCCTAATCCCGACGCGAATGCAAATACCAACACGCTCGTGCCCTCGGGGATCGTTGCGGAGCCGGGGCGAGACGTGTTTGCGCCTGATGAACGGGGGACGGAACGGAGCGTTGGGGTTGGGGGTGGGGGTGGGGCGGCGCAGACGGAGTCAGTGAGGGAGGAGCGGGTGATTAGTGTCGTTGGTGAGGGTAGGCCTCTTGATGAGAGTGGTCCTGTGCAGGGTGTGGTGGATGGGACTGGGACTGGGGAACCGTCCGAGGCTGGAGCGGGAGCGGGCGTGGGCGCGGGGGAACCTGAGGGACCAATGGACCGTGAGGAGGCGTTGGCAGATCAGGTGGCGCATGAGCTGTACCCCGAGGCGAGGGCTGTCCCAGAGGGACTTGCGCAGGACGAGTGACGTGGTGTGCATGTTGCATTTTTTTTCTTCGTTCTGTATTAGATGATTTTTATGTTTAGCATATCAGATGGACTTGGATCGTACACGTCTACTCGCGTCATGGTTAGACGGTCTTTCTTCATTTCATCTATAATCACTGTTCCAGTGGTGGTATACAGGTCTAATCGCTCTGTGATCGCAAAGCCCTCTCAACCGCCTCCAGGACCTCCTCCCCATCTCGTGGCCAACTCGGCCGCACCAACTTGAATGCATCCCCGACGCGTCCGTACGAGTTATCGCCTAGCCGTGCGACAGGTTTGAACCGCGTGATGTCGATCGTCCCGCGTGGTGTGAGCATGTCATTGCGGACGTGGATATGTGTGACGCGCGCGAGGATAAGCGTGGTCGTGCAGACGTCCGTAGCAGGATCGACGATCGGCGTCGTTTGGTAGAGTTCGCATTCCATGCTAAAGGCGGATTCTTTGACGCGGGGTGCTCTGACGTGGGTCTATACGCGGGAATGCCATGGGCATCAGTGATGACCATACCCGGTATTTCCAAGGACACGCACGCTTGGGACCTTGGTGAGACCGCTTAGAGTCCATTCGCTTATACCTGCCGGCGCATCGATCGAAGTGGCATTGGCAAGTTCAATAAAGGGCTCGCTGATGATGTTGATGACGAATCCACCTGTGCTGTGCTTGACATTGGTCGTCGTATCTTTGAATTTGCCTGGGGCAGCATTGAGACACGAGATAGCGACGATCGGGGGCCAGTTGCTGATCTGATGGGATGACGATGTGGGTCATCGGATCGTGGTTATGTGATGGTGGTCACTTACCATCCCGAACCAGCTGTGGGATGGATCAGCTCATGGCACGATTGGTTGATTGGGGAGTTGGTACGCACCTGAACGGGGCGAGGTTCTCGATGCCATCTTCCGAGACGGTAGAGACAAGGGCGATAGGCCGCGGAACGACCCCGCTGATCATCAGCGTGTACAGCGTACTACGTGCGAGCCATCGTAAACGCGTCACACTCTGCAATAGGTTTTGCTCACCTTGGTTTCTCGTCCGCGGTGACGACCGTCTTCCATCCTTGCTTCTCCCCTTCCGTCCATTTGCGGCCATCAGGTGTACTTTCGATCTTTTGACACCACGACCAGGAAGGGCTTGGCGGGTCTGTGTACTTGCTGCCGATAGCGCGATCAAAGGGGGGCAAGGACGACATTGGGGTTGGTGATGGTCGGGCTGAAAGACCGCTATTGATCAGTCACCAGATTAAATCAGAGCTCAGCGTACCTTTCATAACCAGCGCAGCTCGGCAAGGAACATGCACGCAAATGGAATGACTTGCCCGCCAGAAGGTGCTCAAGAGATCAGGAATGTGCCTCGTGGTGGGGACCATGGGCACCATGGTATAAGCGAGCCAAACCTCAACCTAGATTTGGTTAGAAGCTTGGTTAGCACATTCAAATAGCCCGAACGTTACATGCTCTCCTTTGCAGATGGCCTGGCGAACAGACCCCAGGGGGTGGACAGATACGATCAAGGAACACACGCCTTGTCAACCACACTCACACGTCCACACCGGCTATCGTAAGCCGGAATCAACTTGCATTCATGATTGGTTGCCCACAACAGATATGGGTGCTTCGGGGACCGAAAGACGACCCCTGTCTAGAGCTTGTGTATAGCTTCCTTCACATTGCCCTCCTCTGTAGCCCATACGGGCCGGGCTATCCTGAATGCATCGCCGACTCGAGCATAGGATATATCCCCCAAACGTGCGATGGGTTTGAATTTCGTGATGTCGACCGTCTCGCGATCGGTCAACACGTCGTTGCGGACGTGGATATACTTGACGTGGGCGAGGATAAAGGTGTTCGTGCAAACTCCGGACGTAGGGTCCACGATGTCGATCGCTTGGAAGAGCTCGCATTCCATGCTGAACGCGCTCTCCTTGACGCGGGACGCCTTGACGTGCAACTGCACGATGATCAGTCGAGGGGATAAGCAGGAAAGACGGAAAAGATGGTACGCTGGGTGCCTTGGTCAATCCGCTGATCGACCACTCGCTAAAGCTCGCTGGGGCGTCAATCGATGTGACGTTGGCATTGTGAATGAATGGCTCGCTGATGATGTTGACCGTGAAGCCGCCCTTGCTGTTCTTGACGTTGTTGGCCGTATCCTTGAGGCTCCCAGACCCATTCGTGCAGGAAAACGACACGAGCGGTGGCCAGTGGGACACCTGGGCGTCAAGCATTAGAGTCCCCAGCGTCTGCCGAGATGGTGGCGCACCATATTAAACCAGCTGCACGGACGATGATTATCAGCGTGCCGCACTACGAGAGCGAGGCGATGGCTATATCTACCTGAAGGGCGCCAGGTTCTCACTGCCGTCCTCAGCGATGGTGGACACAAACGCGATGGGCCTCGGCACGATACCGCTGATCATGAGCTTGTATAACTCCCTGCAGTGACAAGACGTTCAAATCAACCCTGAGAGACGCAGGTGGGTGCCTTACCGACGATCGTACTCTGCTGTATTGACCACCTTCCATCCCTGTTGCTCACCTTGCAACCATGCTCGGCCTGCGGGCGTGCTGTCGACCGGCTGGCAGTACGACCACGTCGGGTTCGGTGGCTCGACGAACGTAGTTTGGTTGTCGTCGTCGAAAGGTGGCAAAGACATGGTAGTAGCGCGTTATCAACCTGCTAGGGCTGTGCGATATCGAGTCGGACCACTTCCAGAAGGAGCAAGTCTGGGTCACAAAGGTCGGTCGTCGTACATGTTCAAGTGGCCAAGTTTACGTCCCCCAGGAAACTGGCTCCCGTCTTTGCGTGCCAGAAAGTCTCCCCATCCGTGTTGGGCACTGGCGGTGTAGGTCACCAAGCCCCTTCTTCGTGATACACCACTGCCAATAGATGTCGTTTGTGACACACCTAAAACGAGGTCAATCATTGGGGTGAATTCGCTCAACTTTCTGCTGTCTTCTCTACCCTCTGACGACCGAACGTGCAACGATTGTTACGGTCGTAGCGGACAACTCATCCACGTGGTTTTTACCCTAGAGGCCGTCCAGCTCACCAATTGGTGTGACGGTATTCTCCATGATGCGCTGAATGTCCCATGATGTTTCACTCTCACTTCCTCTGCTCGCAGCTGCTGCCGTTGCGTTGGTTTGCCACTACGACTCTGGTACGTCATCCTTCACATTTGCTGATCACTCACCCTGGAAATAGTTCTCATGTTTCCAAGAGAGGTGAGCCATGACACGCGTACGAGAATCTAACGATGCTCACACAAGCGTAGGTCGAGTACATCCTTCAACACCTTGTTCACGCCTTGCGTCGAAGATGTGGTGTTTCCGTTTGTTCAGAAAAAACGATGGTTCTTCAAGTTCACCCTTTACGTTACCGTAGGTCCATCACTGATACCCGTCGATGTGCTTGGCGATAAAAACCCGTGCAGTCAATGCGAACATCTCAATGCCACCCTTCCATGCTCTCACAGAGATGGCAACCGAAATTTTACCATAGGGGTATGTCGATATTATAGTGCCACGATCATGACTGAAGAAATGCGATACATTGAAATCACTGGTGTGGGGGTGATTGTTGGCTGGCTACCCCCTGGCTGGTGAACTCAAGCAGGTGTCGCGATCGATAGGTTTGTCAATTTTGGTGCCTTCAGAAGCACGATCGTGGGGGATGGTCGGTCACCGCAAGCAAGCTGTCCCCGCCTCCTAACGCCGCGCATCCATGGCCATGCGCATATGGACCATGCACCTCGGTTCCAGCGCCGTCTTCGGCATCTTGGTAGCGATGGTACTGGCACGAGTCATTCTCGGGTTTGCAGTCCCCATCATCATCTTTGGCCTACATAGCGGTAATATACTCGGTACAACAAGTGGTTTTTCGCTACAAAATTGATATGCAAACAGGTATGAGCGACGACCCACCATCACCCAGCTGCCTGTGTCCGCTCCAACCGTTTGTCGACAACGACAGGTCGCCCATGCGTCGAAAGCGCCAAATCAGATAGCTTGCTCTCGCGCATACGTGTCAACAGCTGAACGAGCATCAGTGGCGTCACGACGCCCACGCCAGCGCTCTCCATCCTCCCAGACTGCTCTTCCGCCCCTTCAACCGGCGTCCCGACACAACTCAGACTGTGGCTCCTCGGGGTACTCCGACTCTCCGAGAGCGTCCGCTTCAGACTCCCCCTCGTCGCCGTCGTCGCCGTCGACGCCGAGTACGGCGATCCCCCACGCGCCTGGGTTTGCGCCTGCGAACCCTGCTGGAGCCCGCTCACGTCCCCGTCTTCCCGATAACGTTCCCATGCCGAGTAAAGCGAGATCATCTCCTGCGCGATCGTGGAGACGAGCGACATGGATACGTTCAAGCCCGCGAAAAACCCGATGATGTCCTGTGGCTTCTTGGACTCGGCGGATGAGATCGATGCTTGGCGAGAGGACCGCCGGAGGGGGTTGGCGTGGGCGTGGGCATCGTTGGCGTTGGCGTTGGTTTGGGCGAGGTCGCGTGTGGGCGCGTGGAGGACGAGGGTGAGGTAAAGGGCTGTGATGGCGAGGAGGTGTGGGGGGTATAACAAGCAGAGGTCGGATCGATAGGTGTCATTGATGACGGACCTGGGTCGCGGGTCGCCATGAGCACTGTCTGGATACCATCGAGGAAAAAAAAAAGCTCACCATGCAACTTGAAGGGCATCGTCGCTCAACTCCAGTTGCCCCTCGCCCGTGCCCCAGTACCGTGGTCCGTCATCGATCCCTGTGCCGACCTCTCCCGCCTCCGTCATCGCCTCGTTCCCGCTCTCTTTCTTACACAGCGCTATGAGCGTCCGGTAGGGATGAAAGATGGTCAAGTCGCATTCCAGATCTGCGACGAGATAAAACTCCATTTCCGCGAGTTTCGAGTTGTCAGAGGGAAACGACTTGATTCCATAAGGCTGCTCTGCATATCCAAAGATGCACATCGTTGAGACC